>JARYHS010013630.1:41471835-41501089 GCA_031002005.1 Vandiemenella viatica
GATGCGGAACGCCGTTACATCTCTAATGTAGATGTAGATCTAGATGCGATATTCTTTCACAGAGTGGGAAGACCTTGGCGATTTCGCAGCCAACATGGGATTTCAGAAAAATAAATGGGGGAAGGAGAAACTGGTGCTATAAAATTCTGATGCGCTTGATTTTACTAGGATCCTTGAACATAAATCTCATTATTGCGTTAATATAGGTTCACTCTACAATAGAGTAAGAAACGACTAAGTCTACATTTTTCTAATCGGGTTAGGTTCTGGAACGAACGTGACTGACGATTGGCGCCGACTAAACACTAGGCGGCCACCAGGAACGCCCCGCGCTTCCGGCTGCCCTGCCCCGCATAAACAGCAACGCAACCTACCAGCAGGGACCTCACTGAGCGATACTGCAAAACACGAGACTGCAGAGTAAGGAGTGATCCGAAAGAGAAGTCACTATTTCTTTTACCATAACACCAACATCCACAGGTCCCAGACGCTAAACAGGTCTACTTTGCGCATAAACATCTGTATTCCTTTTTCTTCACACCAACTCTCCGTCACCACTTTGCCCTAAGTTCATCTCTCTAAAATACAGTCCTTCACTCCTCTCATCCATCTATCTACTGTCCTTTCTCAGGTCTGTTTCCCCTGTATCTTTACAACATCTATTTTCCTTGGTATTCTCTGTTCCCCATTCTCTTGAAATGTTCTCATCACTTTAGTCTTGCCTTCTCTACCTTTTCCTGCAAGAGTTCCTCTTTCATCATGTCCTTGATCTTTTTGTTCTTACCCTGCCCATTCATTTAACCTATATGCCACAAAAAATTGTAAAAATATATTAAGTCTCGTGGTTGTTTCCTGAAAAAAAGTTATGAGACCATCACCTGAACCAAGTCTGCGCTTAACAGTGGGTATTCACTTTCTGAAACATAGTGGTTTCACTCCTTTGTTATAGATCGTGGATTTATAATAAGAAAAGGTTCTTGCGACTTGGTCATTATGAATATTTTGGCTTAAATGGAAGGCACAATGATTTATTCTACGACTTGTAAACCCGAAGGATATGTCAGGGAAATCTTCGGTTTTGTCGTATTTTTAGGATCGACAAAGCAACACATTTAAAGTGTTTGTACAGGTCTGTTAAAACATGGCTTGAACAATGGTTAAGTCATCAGAATATTTTCATCATCAGCTAGCCCAGCAAGCATAGTTGCTGATCCGGAGTCGCACACTGTTATATTGCTATAGTATGTTTTACGACGCCTCACAGTGCTCTAACCAGTGAAGAACTAAATTAGCTACACTGTTTACAAACCTCAGTTTTAAAAACCCAATCACTCCTTTGTATGCTTCACAGAACACATTTGAGAAACTTCATGCTATCTGCTGAGCTCAAACAATGTGAATTGTTAAGATCTTTGTTTGTAATTAATAACTTCAGTCACGTTTTGTTTCCATATAATATTGTGGATTTACACTTATTTTCATTAATAAAGTTCATCCGTTTTCATTTAACTGAAAGGTAAATAAATGTGGTTAGATCTGATTATAAATTTCTGGATTTTCCGTTTTAATATGATAATGTTGACTTGCTTATACTTATGCATCATTTTTTTATGTATATTAAGTTGCATATAGATTGAAACCACTGGCGCCCAGAGTATCGTTCTAGTTAATTCATAACAATTTCAATTTACTCCGAGGAACATCATAAAGTACAAATAATAATAATCAGAATCACCTCCACACAAGTATCACTCTTCAACTACCGCCCAACTATTGGGTAATTTATTCTTCAGGTTGCAGTTTTGAAAGAAAAAGTTCTCATTGAATTATTTCTTTCTCCACAGCATTAAGCCACATATTAGGACAGCACATTTAAAAAAGTTAACGACGATTATTCATTCTCAATTTCTTACTGTATTAAAACAAATACTTTCTTGCAGCAGTTAAAGAAGGGTCAGTAAAAATTATTGGTCAGACTATTTCATGGAGTCTTCAGTATCTTTAACAGGACAACAATTTTCAGATTACAACTGCAACAATAGGAGTTGCAAGAAACATCAAACTCTAGCGGAAATAGAGCAACCTGAGAAGCAACAGAAGCCACTGTATAAACCGCAGCTTCAACAACTGTTACAGCTCAACAGCTGCAATAACAGCCACATCCCCAACAGCCATCATCTAACAGCCTCCTCCAGCATCGTCACTTCAGGCTGGGCATTTATCCATTAGAACGGAACGCATAAAAAAAGAACGGGTATGTTCAGCTTAATAACATAAGTAGATGCAGGTTTTCATTTCCAATTTCTCCAATACGGTTTATTCGTTTATCACCAACTTCGAAGAAAACAAAGAAAAAGTTCATTTTTTTGAAGAGAAAACTTCTTTAGTAGCGATGGGTGTCTTTTGGACGGCGGTAAATCTATGAGTTAGTGACTTCCCGTCACCAACATGCTATGACGTGTTGCGCGTATAACATGCGCGTTGGACGCTTTCTGGTTGGGTAAAATCTTGTGAGTTCGCGTCACTAGCATGCTGTAATAGCAGTTTATCTGTAGCTATAAGTATAACACGTTGCATCTGCACAGCAGTCGAGGTATAGATTATACTTTTATCTTATATATAAAAATGAATGTTTGCTTTTTCCCAATGTTTTTCTTGCAAAAACAGTTTTTATTCAATTTTGATGGAACTTTCCATACGTATACTTTAAAACTAATAGAAAAATATTGTTTAAGTTTGATTTAAAAAAAACCTAAACCCTCTTCTCCTTTCCACCCTCAACTTAATTGCTGTCAACGTTATTCATACGAATCCATAATTTTTATCCGGTTTTGGTAGTACCTAGCACACGTATACTTCAAAACATGGTGGATTGGTAGCTCAGCAGGAATCTTTAGGAGTTGTATTTGTTTATATTAGCTACGCTGGGACGTTACGTGGTTTTGATTCCACGTTAAACTAAAAGCCCCTGAGGAAAGGAATTGGCCTTCCCCTCTGGAATTATAACTTGGTACATCGCCTTCGGGAAGATTCGACCAAACTTTTCGTTTTGGGCTAAGTTAAATTTATTGTTTTTGAAGTGAAAACTTCTTTAGGCACTTTGTGCGATTTTTGGATGGGTACACAGTATGTCTCTAGTGGTCTGATGGCTCAGTGGTTAAAGTGTCTGCCTGGGGAACGAAACGTACCCAGTTCGAATCTCTACCTTGGAGTGCATTTTAATAGACCCTTACCCCGACCTTTACCTATGGCACAGCTTACTGTGTAATGTGAAGTACGCCAGAACGCTTCCGTTGTTCCGTTTCCACGTTGAAGTGAAGGTCGCTAATAGCACTTTCGGGTTAGGTTAAGGTGCCTAAAACAGTGGCGGAATGCGCAGCCAACAGAAACACTCTCACCAGGTTATTAAGACCACACGGAGTAGTTATTACTTAATATATCTGTAGCTATAAGTATGACGTGTTGCACGCATGATATTCATAGTTTTAAGTTTTCACTTCTGTCGGCAATCCCCAATGACTTCTATTTTTTTTTTTTTTTTTTTTTTTTTTTTTTTTTTTTTGCTTTACGCCTCTTCCACTTCGAGGTAATTAGAGGCGGTAAAGAACTGGGGGCTTGGAACGTGAAGGAATTCTGCCATGGATTTCTTGAAGAAACCATACAGGCATTTGCGTGGAATGATTTAGGGATACCTTGGGAAACCGAATTCTGGATGGCCGGACGGGGATTCCGAACACGAGGCCAGAGTGTTGCTGTTCAGCCACCACGCTCAGTAAAAACTGTGTTTCGTCACGGTATGAAAATTTCCAGTTTCAAGTAAAGGATATTAATAACATTCTCTCTTAAGAATATAAAGGTTGCCTACAAAAAAGAAACAGTACCTACATTGCTGATTTTAACAAAAGTGAACAATTGTTTCGATAAAGACATTCTAAGATGCTACGTTTACTAACCCACAGACGAAAAACTATTGTGTTGCAGAATTTTCGATATTCACTTAGTGAAGAAGAAATTAAAGGCGAAGTTGTATTGTTCATTCTGCGCGAAATTTTCCAATTTGCACATCTCTTACTTTTTATATTGTTTTTTGGAATACAAAATAAATAAAAATAATTTTAATATATCCTTCTTGTAACGCGCTTTAAGGTAATGTACAAGCCCTGGCTGATCACGGATTTACAGGCGTCAATAAGTTGAATCCTAGCATTATACAAACAATTCTAAATTTGAATTAACTACATTGCCGGTAATTTGGTGTTTACCGTTTCTTTAGGAACTTTTTGTATCTGTTACTGGTACACACATTAAAAAATCGCTGTACAGAAATGGTAATACCTGAAGGACAACTAATAACGTAGAGTTGGTGCCTCACACTACAAACGCGAGATTAAAGCAATCAGAGCCGAATGTTTCAGTGTTACACTATTACTTATTGCATTCATTTAAATAAAGGAGACAAACGGGTTATTTCCCTCTCAGGAACAAAGGTTCACCGCGACTTTTAAATCGATGACAAGCGAAAAGTGGTCGATGTGACGTAAAAGAGTTGTGTAACTGGTCAGCTGGGAGCACAAATCATTTCCCACAGTTCTGAATTCAATATGGGATAAGGTAGGCCTGCTCCAGTAAAGAAATTGTTGTACTCTGGTAAGTGCGGTAGGTTTTCTTTCATCCTAAGGTGTAATCTACACAGGTGAGCTGCTTTTTCGGGTTGATTATATTTAATTCATAGAAAACTAGGGTACTTAAATAATTTTAGGAAACTGATCACTACTGTATCTTTGCGTCTATTACAAAAAAAAAAAAAAATTTTGCGAAAAGACGAAAACGAGTCAAAATTTTTGAATTTTTTAAAGTTGAAGAATTTTGGCGTAAATTAATAATTTCATGATTTGACGTCAGATATAAGTTAATACTGCATTTAAAAAAAAAAAACCAGTAGCTTTGTAATTTCTTCGATAAAACGTATTTCAATGTTTACATGTGGTTTGTAGTGCCTGAATGTATAAAGACATCAATTAAAACTTCATGAAAACTATTTATTTACGGCACAAACAACGAAAGCATGCGGAAAAAGTGGCTGAAACTTTCATGACAGGATCCAGGATACTTATCTACGAAACTTCAATATATTCTAGTGAAGATCACATTGATGGAAGTTTGCTATCTCAAGTTTTGTGTTTAATGATGTAGCGGTACTTTTGAGATGAACTGAAGTTTCTATTGATGAATAATTTATAACTTGAGTTTATGTTCAACTTAGTTTTTTTGAACGGGTACAAATATATTCCTGATTTGCCAAACTATGTGGAGTATGTAACATTTATGTTTATAAGATACGTATTTATTTATTCATATTATTGGTTGCAAAGGTCCCACAGATCGAGCAGAGTGTTAAGTTTATATTGGAGCAGAATTCAAGTGCACTGGGTTGTCGCCTTGTTGCTCTCGATTGTCGCTCGGAGACATACGGCCCAACTGTTTAGGTTAAACGTCAATAAAACTTACATAGTTTAGAGCATTTCTTACGGGCTTGTAATAAAATGTCAGGATAAAGAAAACATTGCAAACTGTTTCATCATTTTCATCAAGTAATGATGTTATGCTCTACAAATAGCGTAATGCACAGAAAGGGTATATGTTGGTGATGGGGCTTGAAAGGATATTGGTCGAAAAATTAGGAATAGCGTATGGAAGGGATAAGTTGACCTTGACCACAAACTGGCACTCTATTTCATGCATAAGGAAATGGAAAAAAATTCTTTTTGTGGGTAAGGGTGTCAGGGATTGCAAAAAATTATCACGTGAAGTGATGATAAATTTATCAAAAACGCTGAAAGAATTTAAAATTAAAATTCGTAAATCACAGAAGTAGATGCGGAAGAAATTTAACACTCAAACTATATAGGATAATCTAAAAAAAAAAAAAAAGGGTAATTAAATGATCAAGTGAATTGCTGCTGTAGCATGTGCTCCATCGCAATTGAATAATTAATTATAGTAATGATGGCAGCATCAATTTGTGCTTGGCGTTCTTACGTAATGTATTGGCCACACCATACTTTTCCTTGTTGAAAGTTTGCTTTCCGGCTGCAGTCTCAATATCCTCGAATACAATGAAGTGCCAAAAGTCATGGGATTAGAAGATGCAAATATGCAGATGGCGGTAGAAACATAAATGTGCAGTGCAATGTTGGGGCTTTCATTTGTATTATCGTTAGTCGTGTGAAATGTTTTCTTACGCCACACGCTGTGAGTAGATACTGCATGGCGCCAGTTTCATTCCATGTCAAAAATAGTTCGTGAATTTATCATTCTTCGGTCCACAGTGTCAAGAGTGTGCCGCAAATATGTAATTCCCATGGACAACGCAGCTGGTGATCGCGTCTATTTAATAAGCACGACCAGCGACGTCTGCGTTGATTAATGCAGAATACTAGAGCTCAATTATCTATCATCTAGTGTTAACATTACCATTTACTTATGATTGTCTTCGTTTAGTCTAACTAGAGTGAATGTGAGTTTTATGTTTTCTGAACATTTTTAAAGATGTCCTCTATCAAACAGCGTTTCATAACGATCTTATTTATCAGTATCGCCTTTCACCAACACGTGCGGTTTATTACACACTATCAAGAAATTTATGAGCTGTAAAAATTTTACACCTGTGCATAACATCTTATTTATTTTTCTTAAGATGGCGCAGGAGGGTCAGAGAACAAGAAGTTGCAAGCGACCAAATGCACACTCCACCCGATTAGTTACCACTGTTGATAGTCTACATGACTTACTCGGTGATCTATTATTTTATAGAAATGCGGTTTTAATGGGAGGTGAGTTACAGAGCCTTACATTACGACAGAAAGGACTTTAAAGATTATTTAAAGTAAAACAGGCTACCCAGTTAGTCCCGGTTTCGAGTCCAATACAGGAAATGAGAAATTTCTGTCGAGTGCCGCAGCCGTCCTGTTATCAAAACGTAATCTTACGCTGATACAATGAATAAAAATAATACGTTAACTTGCGTACCTCATTTGAACAAAGCAAAGCCGTGACTAGAGGAAATCCAAATCTGGTACTAGAAGCTTCTTGACCACAGCGCTTTAATATTATGTTATGAAACTTTAATTTCTATTATGAGTATTTAAGAGCGGTTTGGTCAATCAGTGGTTAAAGCGAATATCTCCTTCAGACTGTGCATAGATTAGCTTAGCTTGAAGAGTATTTGGTGAAATATTAGTGCGGGGAGGGGGTGTTAATAATAACTTCGGGCAGTAGGCATATATTGCATTTATTTAACTACAATAGAAACGGATGGATTTCGAGAAATGTTCACGATTACGTAAATTTTACAGCCTGCGAACAGGGCAGAATTCTCCCCAGCCTCCACAAATCGCTAGTCGTTCACGGTAAACTTTTAAATGAGGACTACTCCACAGTGGGGGAGAGAAGGTGCAGTGATAATATGTTTAGAATTAATTTTTAGTGTCGTAAACCATCTTGATCAGCATTGGTATTTTCTGCAGGCTGTGAATCCGTTAGGGAAGTCACAACAGGACTACGTCTATACTGCATATTTATTTTAAGCTTTAGGTTCCCCTGCACAAAATTTTGAGCCACACACAAAACGTGATTACGACGATAAACAAAATTAATATTTCGCTTCATTATTTTACAATTCGAAACCTGAAATTCATAAATATTTTCACAGTGGACAATATCATTTATTCTATGTTCCAGATTAGAGTACGCTCGTGGCAGGCTAACAAAATGGATGAGACGAGATGGCGTAGACGAGGAATTCACTGCTCCTTGATTTTGTATTTCATGAATTCTTCTTCAGCACTTACATGCCTATTACCTCACTATGCCGTATCAGTATTTCAATTAATACTTACCCTGTAGATACGATAGTTATTTGCTGTGAACCTGTGATCAGTAAATAATCAATGTAATGTCAGTCTTCATTGAGCGAATGTAGAAAAATTCTAGAAACGATTGGGTACCAGTGGACTCCACGCTTAGAATTTACGTAGGCACAGCTCATTAGTCTCATTATGGACCTCGGCACAGAGAATAAAGCGTTTATCTCCCAAATGAGATTGCTCTTCCAAACTATTAATGATGTAATTTGGGTGGTTCTTAGAAGCTGACCAAAATATACAGCTTCGAAGTAAAATTTCTCTGCCACATAATTCGTTCGGAACGCAGTCTGCCGCATTATCGACCGTGCTAGCATTATTTTATTTTACTTGTGGCTTTACGCCTCGTCGACGTCGAGGTCATCAGAGGGGTGGGACTGGTGACAAGGAATGGGAAGTAATTCGGTCATGGTCTTTTGAAGCAAGCATCCCACCATTCACCCGGAGTGCTTTTGGCATACCATGGAAAATCCAAATCTGGATGCGCAGACGGGGATTCGAAGCGGCGTCCTCCAGAATACGAGGCCAGAGCGTTACCCACTCACCCACTACGCTCGGTGTTCTAGCAATCCTCGTTTGCGCAGACTGTTGTAGTAAAACCTGAATTCTTAGGAATGTGTATTTTAGGTAAGCAAATCCAAGTCTAATTTTTTTGAAGTGAGAACTTGTCTGGTGGCGGCGGTGTTGAGGAGTTGTGCTCACGCTGGGGCGACAACACGCACTGCGCATGCGCGGACAGGTAACTGCGGCATTTCTACGATAACCGTAGCGCCGCAATTTGATGATTGACTCTTATGTAACTCGAAGAAACAAATCGAAATTTAAGAACAAAATGTTTCGATATCTTGCTTAGTTTCAGAGATATCGAACGTAAAAATGTTTTATAAATAGAAATTTTAAGCAGCTCTATTAATTTCACGTAACCGTTCAAATCATCCATAGTGTTAATAATGAGCAGAATTATTGCTTTCCCCAACAAAGAAGCGTCGTTTGGATGGTAATATAAACGAAAGAGATACTGAAGATATCGATGCAATAATTTCACAAGATTCATCATCTGGTAGCGATCAATTGCCAAATGATATCTTCTGATCTTTGTTAAAATATTTTCAGACACGTCAAAAGGGTTGAAAATCTACGATTTCTTTATAACTTGATTAATTTATTTTGAAAACAATTACTTATTAAATGTTAAACCAAATGATAAAAATAACGCCAATGCAACTGTTTTTGTATGTTTTAATGCCGTACGCGTTTCCCCTCTCATTGAGGAATCATCAGCGACGAATTGTTTACATTTTTCCCCAGACAATGTTACCGCTAAAAACATTTTGCTTAGTTTTACATGTGAACGGAAAGCTATATATCACATCTCCCCGTGGTTCGTTACGGTTGTAGATAATGTTTACGTTATCTGCAGCCAAATCGTTCTAGGTAGTTATGGGTACAGTTCCTTGTGCCTTTGGCAATTTTTCTAGCCCAAGACCTAAATACCTCCGTTTTAAGATCCGATTTCTCGAGAGCTAAACGAGATATAGACAAATTTTATACCTCACTTTCAATTATGAAATTGCGGGGACCCACCTATGGGACAATTATAAACGAGATTGATTGTATAAGCCTGAGAAGAATAACGAGCATCAACGGATTTTAATTAACTAACGTAAAAAATGACAAACTTCTATCACATAAGATGTAGCAACGCTACAGGGCTTAAGATGGTCGATGAATACTGTACCATGAGAGAGCTATCAGAAATCGTGAAGCTTGCCAGTGAAATACGAGTCTCTACCACACTTGATAGCACGAAGCTGTAGGCTTCAGTTTGTAGCGCGCTGGGCGAAAAAAGAAAAATATCTATAGCATAATAAGTTAAAACAAATACAAAACAAAAAACGTAAATTTGGCAAAGGATGCGAAAATTAAATTACTGTAAAAAAAAAAAAAATCCATACAAACTTAACATGACGGCCGCACCACTTAATTGTAATTTCTCATGTTATATGTTGGTAGGCTCTTTGGTTTTAGATCATCCTGAATGTCGTCGCGGTCACGAAGGCTCTATAACTCATCTTTCATTAAAATCGCATTTGTATAACGTATCAAATTGCCGTTTGACTCACGAAGCCAGATCCTTCACTGTAAACAGCTGTGATTAATCGGTTGCAGCTGGCAAGTGTTCGCTTGCAATTTTTTATTATTATTTATTTATTTATTCATTTTTTGCTGGAGTCAGCGGCGTTGTTTGATCCTCGGGCGCCATCTTAACAGCACTAAATAAGATTTTATGCACATGTGAAGAATTTTTACAACCCATAAATTTCACGATAATTGGTAATAAAGCGCAAGTATTACTTAGACGCTGGTCTCGGTAATTTTGGTTGTTATCAAACGCTAATGTACAGCGACCATCTGTAAAATGTCTAGCAACAGTATAACACCCATCAACTCACGAGTGCGATAAACAATGAACTGTTGTAGCAAACATATGACTTACTTATATTTAAATTCTTATATATGGAAATCTTTCACTCTCAAGTTTACAGTACGTCGTATCTAAGGCTGTTAGTTACATAAAACCCGGAATATTGGTTATATCGCATTATTTTCGGTAATAACTCTCAGGTTTTATATATCTAATTTTCCAAAAGAGCTGTCGCTGCTGATTCAACATTTATAGCGAGTTACTGATGTAATCACTTAATTCTCATTCTACCCTATAAGCAAAGAACACAGTTTTACGCGAAAAGCTATGTGAAATTGCAATAATGTGAATTTGATCGAATCAAATGATTCAGAGAGAGAGACGAGGAAGCAAGGTTCTGAATTTATGACAATACTGATATCAACAGATTTATTGGGTCTGCACCGTCGTAGCGTGGACCACAGGAACACGGTGTTTACGAGTTCCATATTAACTATCACTGTCTGTTATTTTGAGCAGATAATCGGACGTGATCACAGGAACAAATAAATCAGACAAGTTTCAGATTATTGTTTGGTATCAATGGGAAGTTGTCCAAATAATTACCAGAAACGTAACCGGTCCATCAACAACAGGCCGTTATTGTTAGGGTTTAAATGGATCATCAACATCCTTAAATTACAAGTGACTGACGGAGAAAAAACGGTTAAAATGTCTACCACTAAACACACGATCATCCTGCTGCGAATTTCTACCCTCTAGAATCGAGGCATAGCAAATATTCGATCACTGAGGTTACTACTTACTCTTATCTCGTGCAATGTAAACAAAATCTGTGAGGAGGATAGCAAAGAGTACAGACGCTACTGTTAGTTGTCGGGCTATCAACTGGCAGAGATAAGAGGAAAAGGAGCAGACCACGTATCAGCGTAATTTCTACTCTCGAATGAGGAAGTGTCGAAATTCCGAGAGGAGGTAAATGTTATCGATTAACTATGTCCACTTGTACCTCTTCCGGGTCTACTGGACATCGCGATTCCGCTACAACATAATTCAGTAATATCGTTGGAATACTGCAGTACTTAGTCGCAAAACGTATTATTTTCAAGCAGTAATTTCGCTGTAATACAGCCTGGACCTTTATTTTCAAGTAGAAATTACGTTGTAATACAGCATGAACCGTTAAATGTACTTCGGAAAGAATTTCTGGTGGAGTCTTGCGTTTGACCACTGCAGTATTATGATGAAAACTCCTGGCGGAATCGCGATCTCCAGTAATCCCCCTCTTCCCTTTCAACTTAACGTTTTCCGTTGTACTTTCCTCTCGCAGCATGTTAACCTCCAGGCACGCTCTTCAGTGTCCACATTAATTCAAGGTATCTCTGTCTGGGTGGAGATTTTCATAGGCCCTTAAACCCACCTTCACGTCTGGCACAGGTTGCTGTGTAATGGAAAGTTTCCGTGGTTTAGACTCCTCGTTAAACTGTAGGTCCTCTGTAGCCGGTAGGATTCCCGTGTTAGTTTAGGGTAAAGAGGAATGAAACTAACCACCTTAACTCCTATAGACGGCTGCCTATATCTCCTTCGGGAGGGTCCATCCAATCTTAGGTTTGAATACCAAGCTTAAGTTTTAGCTAGTTCAAGTTCTGGTGTCGTCACAGCAAGATGGACAATCCAATTTGTATAGCTGGCGTTACAGCGGCTGTTATTATATTAGAGAATTTCTCCCCATTCCTCCCCGCTTCCCCCCTCGCCCGCGGAGAAAACAGAGCGTAAAGACGATTTGAAAACTTGGAATATTCTCAAACATTTTATAACGTCTTTTTCACTGCTGCCTATCGCTCCCTTTGTGTTTTAATCTCCACATAGAACACATGGTTCCCCTTTTTTTCGGATTGTTTATTTATCCGACATGTGATGTTCATATGCTGAAAGTTGTATTTGCTACCCTTCGAAGACTTTCATGTTATTTTTCTGCATGTTATAGTTCTGCATGATACCATCGTATGACTGAACTTTTGAAACTTGAGACAGTACACGAGAAGAATGATAAAGCCTGCTTTGATGGCTTTCGGTGACGATTGACTTTCAAAGGAAGCAGCACTTTCAATATTCATTTAATCTTCGCAGAATCTTTCTACTTTGACCACCTTCTCTAAGAAGTTTCCCGATCTGTAAATCGATGAGTTCGCGAAAAGTTATCACGCTTCGGCCAACTCCCAGAATTTTTCACTCTTTAGTTGGTGGTAGTCAACCGATCAAGAGTGTTTCCAGCAACTAATTCTCGTTTCTTGTTCAGTATAAGTTCTTTAAGTTACGTCCACAACTATCAGTTCTTTAGATGGTAGGTGGAGGACATTTTTTTCCAAAAGTGCGCATCATTCTGGAAAAAAAGAAGCCTTTTTTCTTCAGTATACCACTCCGTACTCTGGACTACTTGTTATTTTGGGTGTGAGTAATGTCTTACTACCCATTTGCACCACATGTAGCAATTTTTACTTTTTATTTTTCTCAGCTGTATCGATGCTTATTTTTTATTTTTCGAGTACGGAGGAACCATCTGAAGGGGAGCGCCTGCCCCGACACACGGCAGCTATCCTAATGCAAGAGGGCAGGAGCAGGTATTGTTTGCTCGACGGTTGTGCTCCTCTGTACTTCCCTTGGCACATAACATACCTTGAGGTCGATGTTTTCTCCTGTGTATGGAGGTTTGTTCCACGTAAAGAATAAGGTTGGCACACAGAGGCCCCAGTTCTCCAATAAAGACAACGTTTCACCGTCAGGCTCAACTGCTGCCGGCTTGGGTGCCATAGGAGTGCGAGAGTCGAGCATGGATATTTTACAGCAAATAACTTCCGGTAACCACAGATGATAAAGTCTGCAAGATTTTAAATATCGTGTTCAGCAATTTTTTCCGAATTGATAATACATTTATTACAAATACACAATACAGTAAAAAAGATCCATTAATGGTCTAGTAGATTGATCTGGTTGCTCAGTTGATAATGGCGCGCGACTGAAATGATTAAGGTCCCCGCTTCCAATCCTGGTCACTGCTGGAATTTCTACGGACCGCTGGCAGAGCTTTGTTTTTTGTTTTCTTAATGTGAAAATGCTCCGTGGTTTGATTTCCACGTTAATCTGCAGGTCTCTGCAGGTCAAGTTAGGGTAGACACGACATAAACACATGCGCAGCTAATCGAAACTCAGTCACCATATCTTTGAGACCTCGCGAAATTATACTATTATAATGGCTGACTCGAAACTTTGTAAAAACAGTGATCATTGTAATTAATTTTCGGATAGAATTGAATTAAATAAAATTTCGCTTATAGAATTGTCTTTTGTGTAGAGTTAAGCAACCTTCTTGCCATAAGAATTCATGTAGATCTTTTGAAATTGTAAAAGGGATTAATATTGCAGGCAGCGCAGCGAAAATCTTTGGAGCGATGAGCAATGTCTTTCGTCGACTGGATCATACTAGAAGCGTTTGAAAGCAGGCGAGGTAGATGTCCAAGCAGATTTAGCAAAATTTATAAGTGTTGAGCATATCTTTGAAAACATTAATGGCTTGGGTTCGAAACGTCTCAGAAATGGAAAAACAAAAGGACGCAGCATATAACCGCACAAGATTTGGGCTGTTTTTAGCGAGTGTTTGCCTGTCAACAGAGACTTATTGCGAGCCATCGCTCCTCGCATTAGGCAGAACGCACGTACCAATCCCATTCCGGCCGTCCATATTTTGGCTCTCGATACTTTTCCGAAATCACTCCAGGCAAACGCCGGATGGTTCCTTTAACAGGCCATGGCAGAATTCCTTGCTGTTCCTTGTCCCACCTCTAATGATCTCGTCGTTGACTAGACGTAAAGCAATGAGTAAAAAAACTTAGTGCATTATATGGAACATTTAGAGCGGGTCTGATAAGTTTCGCCGTCTCGACATTCCTGTATATGTTATCAGCAAACTATTCAATTCGTAAAACGCCGAAATTTTGTAATATCTCACTACGAACAAATACAACTTCTTCGCGATATTGTGTAAGTTTATTTATCGTTACACTACATAATAATCTTTACCAATATTTTAAATGCGGTAAGTAACTCTGTTTGTTACGTTTCTTGGGCTAAACGGCATATCCGATCGTGATGAAATTTCACAAGGAGATGCTATTTGACATTAGGATGGACATACGATACTATTTTCTGTATAGATAATACATATTTTCATGGAATTATGAAAAATATCTGAACTGTGAAAGACAGACGCATAATATGCATACGTCTCTGTAATATATAACGTCACTGTGTAAGGTGATTTCTTTATAAGAATTTTCCCCTGTGGCTTCGGGGTCAAACGCAGCTGGGACGAAACATTTTTAAGAACTGTTTTTCACATTTTGAGCCAAGCCTGAGATTTGTAGTAAGAATACTACGTTGAAACGTAGGTCCCATAAATTCAGAGCTGGAATGCGTGACAAATCGTAGGCAGTAGAACAGTGCCTTAAGCGTTTACTTATTTACGCTATACTGGTTCCACAGGCAGTTTGCGCGTGATCTAAACGAATAATGTTATATATGCGGAAGTAAGTCTCCGTCTTTTTGATACGTTTTGACGGCTATATGTGCTTACTGATGACAAGGAAATACTTTGTATCTTGAGGAAGGAAAAAGGATACTTTTTTCCGGTATGAATAACAGATTTAGTCATGAGACAGTTTCGACGGTAGAATGGTGTATCGATGGCGTTTTCGTCATATTATGCTAACTCGGTGTAGTTTGGGAGATATCGGAGGTAACTTTCAGCTTTGTATATCCAATTCTAGCAATCAAATTTCAAGTCGACGCGTACGAAGTCGCGAGTAACAGCTAGTGTATAGAATAAATTTTGTTTAGGGCCAACAACCTCGTAGAGCTTTCTTGTTTATTTGCGAGTCGAAACGAATTCCGCGCTCTGATGTTATTACTTAAGAGTCTGAGTGGAGTTGAGAACTGTGGACTGGGAGGCCGCCCCACTCGCAGAAGTGGTGAGAACCGACAAATCTGTATGGTAAATTTTTGTGCATAATCACTTTGCTTTCGTCAGACAGTCTCGTTTGATTACATTGTCAAAACAACCGTATATCCTTAGGACAATAAAAGTAATTTTCACTATATGATACCTATATTATAGCTATTCAAACATTTATCTTCGATATACCTGAAACCAACAGGTTTAATGAATTCCCCGTTGGTTGTGAACGACCTTGAAGCTTCCATGGATGAGTAGGAATGGGGCGGAAATCAACTGAGTTGTGATTAAATGACTGTGGTATTCCCTTCATTCGAGGAAACACAGTAGTTAAGAGAATATTTTTTGTTTATTTATGATTTTTATTTTTCGTATCGATCCTGGTCGACCACGAGACACAGCTGTCCAATGTGTAATTATAAGAGTGGGATCCGGAGCATTTACACTATTGAATAAATGTTGTTTTGTCAGCTGTCTGAGAAACGTGTAACTTTGTGTTATTTTATTATTACTATTATTCCGCAATTCACTAAAAGTGTGTGGCGGAGGGTGCGTTGCACCTATCGAAAAGGGTTATGGTTTGGAAGGGATATAGGGGATATGGCAGGAGGCGCCCATGGGTTATTGTGAAGAACGATCCCATCATTCGCGTGGAGTGATCCGGGAAAACCATGGAAAACCCAGTTCAGGATGGCCGGAGTGCTTTATCGAAAGCTACTCCTGTCGGATTTTAAGTTTACTCGCCCGGTAAATCCTTTCTATTCCATTCCCTAATCGCTCGTGGGAAAAATGAGTACAGAAATGAATCGGTTCTGGCCCTGATTTCTCTTATCTTATTTTCGCGGTCATTCCGATATATGAATGTTGCTGGTAGCAATATTTCTGGCTGTCATTCCGAAATATGTCAGTCACGAATTTTTCAATTAGCTTCCGTCGAGAGCAACGCCTTCGGTGTTCCAGGTCTTCCCAGCATAACTCCTTCAACATCGCACTTACGCTTTCCCTCCAACTATATATACCTGTCACGAATCTGGCGGCTCTTCTTTGGACCTTCTCTAATGCCTCCATTAATCCCTTTTGATGGGGACCCCCTACAGAACAACAATATTCTAAGTGAGGACGTACTAGTGACATGTATACAATTGATTTAAGTTCCGGAGTGCATTGATTTAAATTACGACCTAGAAATCTGAGAATACGATTTGGTTTCCCCATTACATTCTCGATATTCTCATTCCATGACAAATTATTACGAATTGTTACCCGTAGGTATTTAGCGGAATCTACCGTTCTAAGGACAGTATCATTAATTGTATATTCATAGTTATATGGTGTCACCTTTTTAGTTACACGCATGACTTGGCACTTTTTAGCGTTTAACTCCAACTGCCAGTCTTTACACCACGCAATTATTTTCATAATATCGTCTTGTAACAAAGCGCAGTCGTCTTGGGTTTTGATTTCACGATAAATAATAGCATCATCGGCAAATAATCTTTTCATCCTCCCTGTTATGTCGCATAAATCATTAATGTATATGAGAAACACGCTTCCGTATGATCTGTATATTTTTTGTTTGTGGAATGTGTACTGGGTGAAACCGCCTAAAAACTTCTATCATTTCGGCTGTAACGTTGAGACGAGGACTTGATCCTGGTTCCGTCGTGCCTCCAGGACCCAGTATGATGGCGCCTTTACGAGAGCAGCCACACTGACGGCGCTGAAGCTCACATATATGTAATTTGGTCCCTTTAGAGTACTGGAAATCTCATGAACTCTTCGCCACGTGAAGCCACAAGCCTGCCTCAATGACGTATAGAGGGAGCTAGGTGAGTCCGCCTGTGTGCGAGACGTGTTACTAGTGTTGTGTTTGAGATGTTTTGTAAAATATGTGCCTTGTGAGGTGAAACGTGGGGTCCGCCTGAGCATTCGCTCAGGTCAGGGGTCGGAAAACAGCGGCTCCCGAGACGCATGCGACTCTTTCAGGAGCTTGGTGCGGCTCATAAATAATATTTTTTTAATACATCTTCACCGACAACAATAGCAGTAGTAGTATCGTTGGAGAGATCTAAAGACCTGACAGGCTACCAGAATTCATTATAATCAAATTAAATAAATTTTAAGCCAACTCTTATTACGTGTGAAAGCGGTCCTTTTCTTTGTCTCGGCTGTTATCTTGTAGTGTTTGATATAGTAATTTGTACCTCAGGTACTGTATCATCGTTTTATTCATTTGGTGTACTATTTGCTTTTTTTTCTTATTTAATCATTAACCTTACTTTGATTTTTTTCTTATTTAATCCTTAACCTTACTTTAAAGGTACCATTAAATATCTGCTAAGAATAACCCATGAGAACTTGTCTTCATGTTTGAAATTAAAAACAAGAAGCTATTAAGCACCCACTATTCTAAAACTTTCTAAGCAAATACAAGCAAATTTTTCTCGTTAATTAAAATGCTTACCACTTACGTGAGAATTATTTATGAATATATTAATTGCATGAATGTATGCATGTTGCTATATTGACTATTCAATAAGTTATATAAAAAACTATTTATTAAAATATAATTAGGCCTATGGCTCTTAAAATTTTTACTAACGCCTTTAAGGGTGAATTTGACTCCTTAACTTTTAAACTTTGCCGACCACTGGCATAGGTGATTGCGAGAAACCTACTAAAAACTGCAACCAAGACGGCTGCAGGCGGGGCACAAAATTTGAACCTGGCCAGGTTTCACCGTCCCCGATTTACTGTTGTGGCAACTAGAACACACGCAGAATCAGGGTAGAGAAGTTTCAACTCTCATAATTTCATTTGTCAACGTTTTCAAAAAAAGTTACCGGCAGCCACAGAGGTTGCCCGGTAGTCTCTAAACGACACTTATCTGTCAGTGGGTTATTCCTGTCAGCTAGTGCCAATGTGTTTTGAAGGCCATTGTTGTTCGGCGCATGTAGCAAGACGAAATGTTAGCAACTGCAAGAACTTCTTACAGCCGAATGGAGCATGTATCGTATCATTAATTTCCGTAGAAGCTTCAACAGTCTGTGTGAATGAACAGACAGTGAGTGAAATTACATCATTATGCAGGAAACTTCCCACACTTCTACGTAACACATAAGGTGAAGGAAAGGATGAATGCTGGTTGTAGCTACGCTTTGTTTTCTTTCCTATGTTTCTGCATTTATTACTAGAAAGGTATAGCATGAAACTAAACTTTCAGCAAACGTGAGAGTAGTATACAGAATAGTTTATCACACTAACATCAACTGTTCATAAAGGTGACATTTTGAAATCCAAAATTTCATACTGCAATGCTCTCTAAAGAACACAAGCAATAACTGATATGTTAAAGAGGTTAGATTGGGATTCATTAGAAGGCAGAAGGAGGGTGAAGAGAGTTCTGGAGTGTATAGTGCGTATATTGTTCATGATATATGGAAGTGTATTCAGTGGCGTAGCTAGGTCAACAAGGGCCCCAGTGCAAAAAAATTATTTTGGGCCCTCAGGCCAGACGGGCGACCTTTTTTTCTGCTTCGTGTGCTGGTATAGGCCCCGTGAGCTGAGGATGGGGCCCTTGAGTTGTCCTTAGGGGCCCCGTGAGCAGTGGTTGGGGGCCCCCTGAGCAGCGAGGGTCCTTAGCGGGGGTCTTCCTGTGTCTCAGGGGCCCCTTTAGACGACGGTAGAGCTAAAAAAAAAAGGTCGCCTGTTTGCCGAGAGGGCTCGTGGGGCCTCTAAATTGTGCTTGGGGGCCCCCAGAGATGCACTTTGGGGCCCCTTGAGGTATGCTTGGGGGCCCCCTGAGCGTAGGGGCCCCGGTGCACTGCACCGCCTAGTCCCATAGTAGCTACGCCCCTGAGTATATTGATAAAAGAATTAGGTGTAGTGCATGGAAGAGATTATCATGACCGCAAGCTGCATGCGACTTCGAGTATAAACCTGTGGGAAAATTTTCTTTTGTGGATAGAGGAGTCAGGGATTGGAATAAATTACCGAAGAAACTATTGAATAGTTTACCAAAAACACCGAAAGAATTTATAACCAAAATTCATAAAGGGCAATTATATTCAAATAATTTATTCTAATAATGATATGGAATGTGTAGGGAAATTACCAACGGTGCAAATTCTCAATCCGAATTAAATTAAATCTTTCTTCTCCTTGCGCTTATCCTGCTATTCTAGGATCGGTAAGCGACGTGTTGGGGTTTAACCATATTGCCGCTAATAGCCTGACGCTTCCAGGAGGAGGGCGGGAGTTGTAATGCCATCTGCCTGTGATACGTGTAACTATATTCTGTGCGCAAGATATATTGTTTGTATGTGTAATGTGTAGGTTTATTAGGCGAGGGGGGGATTGGGAACCGTCCCGGCATTCATCTTGCTGATTGCAGCCAGGAGCCCAGGACGGTCGGTTTGCGAGGAACAGGACCCGATCCTTACCTGCAGTACCTCACCGATCCTTCGGCACTGAACCACACTGGCGGGTATCGAAATAAAATTAAATTGTCGAAACAAAGCGTCATATCAAAGTGGGTGTTTCCAGAATCGTAGGAGAAATTTATTCCAGGGCCTAATCCTTTACCGTATACTCTATCACTTAAGAAAACGAAGGACCCTTTCTCACATTGGGGAAAGTCTAGCCCATTATCTTCTTCTTCTATATATTAATAAGCTAAGCGAAAACTTATGTTACATTTTTTAAGAATATTGCGCGCACGGAGAAGTGTGAGATTTGGCATAGTTAAAGATTATATGGAGAAGAACTGAAGGAAGCTAAAATCTATATATAATATGCGTTACAAACACATTAAATTAAGTAAAATAAAACGCTCGCTCGCCTACGTAGTTCGCTCAGATGGCTGGTAGATGGCGCAGCTAGTGGCCTTACTTTGTCTTCTTTGGTGAAACAAAATAGTCGAAATTAATCTCTGAACTTATATAGAAGCAAGAAGCAACATTTTGAGGGCTGGTAGATAGCGCAACTAGCGGCCAGAATATTGGGCGAACGGAGGAACTTAAAGAAATACAGAACGCTAAAATTATATATATTTTACAAACCTTGGAATCGATATAGGCAGTCAGAGATAATCGATTGCTTCAGTTGTAAACAAATGCGCAGTTTGTCTCTGGTTTGCGACATGGGCTGCACAGAACGAATTTCCCATAAACGTTTTACTCTTGGTCCAGGCCGAATTTCAACCTAACCATGATCACTATGACAAAACGAACCTATTTGGGTTGATATGATCCCTGTACCGATAATTTTTGTGTCATTTTTACAGTGTTGCTAACATTTCGCGGTTGCGGAGCATCCCATATTTCGGTATTTTGAATTTAATTCGTGGCGACTTTTCCGGAAAATGAGAGTGCTAAACGTGAAGAGGACACTATAAGGAAACAATTAATCCAAATTTCAACAGGTCAGTAACAGTTTTTCACGGGTGGAGAATGTCCCACCCCACCCAAAACTATAATAAGCATAGTTAATACATGTTACAAAAAGATTATTAAAATAAAAAATTAATTTGCGAACGTGTGTGTGCGCGTGAAATAGGATCGGAGCCAACGTTCTTACGTGAATTCACCGCATTGAGACACTCTGTGGTCTTTGGTAAAACGAAAGACTCGGATAAAGTAGAGATTAATGTTTGAAGTTATGAAAGGAATACTTTGAAAAGGAATGTAGCGATTCTGCCAGATACTATATGGTCATTTTATTATTTAAAATGTTAAACTTTGGTTAAGTGTCTTTTGATTTTTTAATTTAAGTAATTTCATTAGAGAGAGAGAGACAAGAAATAAGGAATACTTATTTGCGTGTAATTCAAAATAATAATAGACCAAATTTAAGTAGCAAACACACAAAATGACGAAATTATTTTGATAGATACATTTAAATGCGCATGTTTTATAAAGCTAAAGCAGTTTTCCGGCCATCGATAAATACATTTCATCATTTGCTATGGTTAGATTAGAAGCTAAAATTTAGCAGTCACGCGTTGAGTGTATCGTTTTAATTTTATAGGTAATGCAGAGAATTACAAGATTATTACTCTTTCATGAAAGAAACTAAACAACTTAATGAATTACGGTCGAATTTCGATCGCTGGGTGATCACTAGTACGTATTAAGATACTAACTGTTTTCACTTTATTAAATATAAGTGAATGAAATACATCCCCAGAAACTAAACTAGTAGTAAAACTACTCATAAATTAAAATTAAACCTTGGCAGGTAATAATCACAACACACAATATAGGAAAACCATAACAACAATGATGAATAGCATCACACGCAATGCATTAAATTTTAAATTAGCGCTCACAGCCTACCCTCTGTAACAAAGCTAACATTAAAACTCTAAACACTTGTCTTGCTCCACCTATCAGAGCCAAAAGATAAAATGTAAGAGTTTGTAGAGAAACTTGACAAGTCAGTGATTGGTGAGAAGAACAGCTGATCAGTTCTTAAACTACTTGAAAAAACTATTAAAAAACACGTACACACGTCACATCAAATGTTTAGTATTTTATAGAAGGGTTGTAAGAGTTTGGGAGAGATTATTTTAGCCATTTCCAACCAAATGTCAACCTCTCCTTCACGTGGTGCACCCTGTTTGGGCGGCTGAGGCTCTTGGGACTGAAAGATTCCCGTTATAAAGAGTCACCCATTGCTTGCCAACGGCCTCCGAAAGGAGGGCGGAAGAGCGGGGAGCGGTTGAGGGCACCCTCTTGCCTCGGGGTTGGAAACGGCCCCTAAAGGCGGATGAATCAGAAATGATCAACGGCATGGGGATGCAGAAGGCAACGGGAAACCACTGCATTAAAGACCCAAAGGGTATCCCGAGGACATGTAATCCTCTCAAATTACATATATCATGATGGTTTCTTCCTGGGTAAAATATTCTGGAGGTAAAATAGTCCCCCAATCGGATCTCCGGGTGGGGAGGAATCATCAGAATTGATAGAAACATTCTACGAGTAGGAGCGTGGAATGTTAGAAGTCTGAATAGGGCAGGTAGGCTAGAAACTTAAAAAGGGAGATGGAACGACTTAAGTTAGATGCTGTTGGGATGAGCGAGATTAATTGGAACGACGCACAGGATTTCTGGTCTGGGAAACACAGGATAATTAGCACACAAGCTGTCAATGGAGACACTGGTGTAGGATTTGTAATGAATAAGAGAGTAGGGAAACCTGTGAGTTATTATGAACAGTTTAGTGACAGTATTATTTTGATGAAGTTTAGAAACTAAGCCCGTCCCAACCACATTAGTGCAAGTGTATATGCCAACGTCACAGGAGAATGACGAAGAAAAAGAGAAAATATACGCCAAAATTGAAGAACTATTCCAATATTTAAACGGGCAGGAAAATCTAAACATCTTTAATGATTGAATGCGATAGTTGGAGAAGGAAAAGAGGGGAATATTGTAGGATCTTTTGGTCTAGGAGAAAGAAATGAGCAGGAAGCAGATTGTTAGAATTTTGTGAAATACATAAGCTATTTGTGACAAACACACTGTTTAAGAACTACGCAAGATGGATATACACCTGGAAACGTCCAGGGGATACAGGCAGATATCAGTTAGATTATATCATGGTCAAACAGAGATTTAGGAATCCAGTTCTTGACTGTAAAGCGTACCAAGGAGCAGACATAGACTCCGACCATAATTTGATAGAAATGAAGTGTAGGCTGAAATTCAAAGCGAATAAGGAAGCAGCATTAGAACAACAGACTGGAAGTGAATAATCTGAAACAATCTAGTACGAGAGAAAAATTTCAGAAATGGTAGACTTAGGTCCAAGAAGTAATTCTGAAAAGAGCTCACGGAGTACGATTGGAATACATTGAAGACCGAAATAAAGAAAGCAGGTAAAGAAACATTAGGCTTTAGGGTACAAGCTGCCCGAAAACCTTGGATCACAGAAGAAATTTTGGAGCTGATGGATCAGAGGAGAGGTACAAAAATGCGCAGGCTTGAAGGAGGAAGATAGCAATACAGGTAATTTAGAAATCAAATAAACAGGAAATACAAAATAGCCAAAGAAAAATGGCTAGAAGAAAAGTGTGAAGAAGTGGAAAAGGGAAATGGTCATAGGTAAAGTAGATTTTGCATATAGGAGGATCAAACAGAATTTTGGAGAAATGAAGAAAAGAGGTGTGAACATTAAAGCCGCCGATGGGAATCCTCTTGTAAGACGATAGAGCTAACCGATGGAAGGAATACATTGAGAAAGTGTATGATGGGGATGACTTGAACAATAGCGCAATGGAAAGGAAGGCGATGTCAACATTGATGATTTAGGAAGTCCTATTTTTGAGGACAGAATTTAATAGAGCTCTGAATAACTTGAAAGCAAATAAGGCAGCAAGGTTGTAGTCTATGCCCGTCAATATTCGACTTGTATGTAGAAAGGAAATAAAAGAAATTTTTATGTGGCAAAAGTGTTCAAGGGAGAAACAAAAAGTATGTTACGATTTGCTGATGACATTGTCTTGTTAGCAGAAAGGGCTGAGGAAACTAAGAAGTTACTGAATGGTATGAACAAAATACTGAAGGAAGATTTTTGTCTGAATATAAATCAAATCTAAAACAAAAGTGATGAAATGTAGCAGAAATGATACCAATACTAGTAGATTAAGTATAAAATAGGATCGGGTGCAATAGGAGAAGTAAGTAAATTCTGCTACATTGGAAGCAAAATTACAAACCGATGGCCAAAACAAGAATGATGAAGCAGAATAGCACTAACAAAAAGAGCCTTTAAGAAAAAGAGAAATCCTTTAGTACATAAAAATTGATCTAGGAATTAGAAAGAACTTTTTAAAATTCTAAGTGTGAAGCACAGCACTTTATGGTAGCGAAACTTGGACTTTAGGAATACCAGAAAGAAAGAAAATTGAAGCATTTTTGATGTGGTGCTACAGAAGAATGCTGAAGATTAAATGGACAAAGTACCGAATGAACGAGTTTTGGAAATAATGGGTGAGGAAATAAGCTTAGAGAAAAAAAAGACAGACTGGTAGGTCATATTTTGAGACATGCTGGATTGGTTAATTTGTTAGTGGAGGGACAGTCTCAGGTAAGAACTGTAGAAGAAGACAGAAATTGGAATATATGAAGCAGATAATTAAGGACGTGGGTTTAATTTAATTTAATTGCAATGGAGCACAGGCTCCGGTGGCAATTTCCCCACACCCCCATCTTCCCCCTATCCTGCAGCCACTTACATGTGCCCTCTACAAATTTTATCTGTATGTTCTTTCAAAGTTTTCGGTAAATTATTCATCGTTTCTTGGTAACTCTTTCCAATCCCTGACACCTTTACTCTTGTGCCTGAAATCGAGTGCCAGCTTGTGGTCATGGTCATCTTTTCCCTTCCATGCACTACTTTTCATATCTGCGCCAAGTTCCGACATCGTTCCGGTAGTGTGCCAGTTGGAGGCCTGGTAGTGGAATAAAATCTTGGCCTGCAGAGTAGGAGAGATGCTGGTGTACCAGTCCTTATTACGAATTCTGTGCCGAAGTCCTGGGTTAATTCACAAATCTGTTCTCCGTTCTTTGGGAGGGCATACGGCACTGTTGATTCGTCATTCGGATGGGGACGTTAGGTTTGGCGGGCTATGGAGTATTTCGCAATAGTAGGTCTCAATGAGCCGCCACCAGATTTCCCTTTATTTTTCTTTCATTGATTCACAACACAAACTACGTACAGCCTTCAATACTTTTATCCTTATATACACTTCCACATCTGGAAAAAAGACACTCCAGTTAAACTTATCCTTCCAGGGCAGTTATAAATTCTTGGTCACCTGGTAAAGGAGATAATCACCATTAATTAAATAATTCTGTATACTTTCAAAAGTACAGACAAGCTGTAACTGAACATTAGTTACCTTGAGAAAAGTGTTACAACGCATAGAACAGTAAATACAAAAATTTAAACAACTGCATGAGTGCAGCACCGAGGTATATAATAGTTAAGTTCACACAAGGGCCTTTGTGAATTTGCTTCATCACTAACTTGTTTGGAAAATGTGTGTTTACGAATAGTTACTGCTGCTATTGTTTTAGTGCCTCCAGAATGTGTAGAAAAATTTGGCAGAAATCTATTCGATGTCACGACACGATAAGTAACATGTGCGTAAAGATTTGTGTAGGATTATGTGGTTGTGTGGGAACGAACAAACGAGATCAGCAGCAAGACTTTATGTACGGAAGGAGGCGTAATACTTGGTTCAAGGTCTGATGAGTGACACCATTCTAGCAGATAATCATCTCTATTTGTTTCCGTTTTTGATCCCTGTCTTGGTGTGTCTGTTGTAAAGCAATCGACATTTGGTCAAGGCTCCCCCAGTGCCTTGTGTCAACGCCTCATTACCGTCACCTGCTCAGCCAAATCTGGCGATCGATGCCTGCGCTAAGTTCACCATCTGCGCTGCAGTATTCGTGACGATAGAGTTTTTGATGTCGTGCAAACATTCTGATACCCAACGTAAAAGCTGAAATTACGTAAAAAAATGATAATAAATATCACCTGCGTTGATTGCTTAAAATTCTTCAACTCAGTCTAAGCTTGATTTAATTGTTTGTTGACAGAAAATTTAATGCTGATAAACTTTAAGCCCTATATTCCCATCATCAGTTTCGGAAAACTTACATTTCTTCACTTTGATGTTGCTGACAGAAGTGGTAATTTTTTGGGTACTTTGAGTGGTCTGGTGGCTCAGTCGTTAAGGGGTCTGACTGGAGATCGAAAGGTCCTTGGTTCGATCCCGGTCTCCATTGGTATTTTCAAAGGGCCTTAGCCCAACGTTCACCTCTGGCACAGCTTGCTGTGTAATGTGAAGTACACCAGAACACTTCGTGATTCGCATTTCACGTTTAGCTGTAGTC
Organism: Vandiemenella viatica; assembly: GCA_031002005.1. Lineage (NCBI taxonomy): Eukaryota > Metazoa > Arthropoda > Insecta > Orthoptera > Morabidae > Vandiemenella > Vandiemenella viatica. The sequence continues at coordinate 41,498,097 of JARYHS010013630.1, forward strand.
TCCTATATCTTGTATGATAACCCGGTCAATTTAGTTAGCCACGTCAAGAGGCGCATTCCACGCCGAATCTAAAACCCTTGTCCCCTAGCGGCCGAACAATCCTTCAGTATCTCCCGACCAGCTATGACGTACTATGATTTAGTTTCAGCTATAGTTTCATCTGCTGTAGCCTTTAGATACAAACAGAACCAGATGAACCAAAGCTTTTATACACATACTCCTCGTCAACATTGAGGTGAGTATAGACGGAAACGAACTAGCGAAAATGACCCAAAAGGAATTCGACCATTTCCTGTATGAACCATTTATGCAACAGCATAGAGTGATTTCTGGAAACCATAGAAAACTGAAATCTCGATGTCCGAACGGAGATTTGAACCCGTAGCAAAGGCTGTAATAGACAGTTTCCTGTACATCCAACGCTCTTGAAGGTGCCGCAACATCGGTACGGATTAAAGTAACACTGATTCGAGCTTAAAACAATTACGATTTCTTAAATTGTTTCCAAAATATAGTAAAATTATTCTATTAAAACAAAAATGAAGAAGGTGGTGAGCTGTATCGCTCGGGCCCGGCATTGAAGAGGACGCGGGATTGAACCCCTGACCGGCCACCCAGCTTTTTGTTTTTCCATGTTTCCACACTGGCAAATGCCGGGATGGTTCCTTCCTTGGTTCAACTCCTTTCTTATCCCAATAACCCATACTCTCTCACCTTTAATGACTTTGTTTTCGACGTGGCGTAAAGCCAAAAAAAACAGGAATTTTAAGTTTAAATTATAAATATTTCTTATTAATACATTTCAGATTCACAGTCTGATCTGTTTCTTAAGCCTTTTCTCCTGTCAGTGGTATGTCTTCAAAAAAGACATTTTATGATGTCCACCTAGAGGCTACCGCACAACCCAGTGTTAAGTGACTAGAAATAAATCATCTAAAATTATTTTCAAAATTTTTTTATCTCATAATGTACTTCCCTAACATCGTACAGTATTTTATAGTAATATCTGACAATTTTGTGTAGTAACTTAACAAAACAATTCATTTCAAAGTTGTGAATATTTTTTTTACCTATTGACACTGCACTACTAAAATCAGAATCTGAAATAAGAGATGGGCCGTAAATTTTGACTACCTGGGGGTTTCTACGTCGCAATATCGCGTTAATTACAGTACACAAGGCGTATATTGATGATGAGGAATGGAAAGATATTAGTGTAAGAATTAAAAGTAATGCATTGAAAGGAAGATATTACCATGATCACAAACTGGCACTAGATTTCAGGCACTAGGGTGTGGGATGATTTTCTTTCGTACCAAAAAGGGTGAAACAATTTAAAGTTGAAATTTGTAGAGGGAAAAAGTAGGTGGATACAGAAAGGGGGGAAATGGGTGTGTAGAGAAATTGCCACCGATGCGTGCTCTCTATCGCAATAAAATTAAATAAAATTAGATAATTCAATTTTGTGAGATACTCTTCAGCACACCTCTAAGGTATTTTCCCAGATTAAAACTCTTCTTTCATTCAATTTTAACTGTTTTCCATGATGGACTTTTTTTTTACTTATGGCTTTACGCCTCGTCGACGGCTAAGGTCATTAGAGGCGGGATGGGACTGGGTACAAGGAACGGGAAGGAATTCGGCCGTGGCCTTTTTGAAGGAAGCATCCCGGCATTCACCTGGAGTGTTTTGGGGAAACCATGGAAAACCCAAATCTGGATGCCCGGACGTCCATGTTGGAATGACAGTTATTTAAATAAGCTTACTATAAAATTTTCTCCTGTTGAAGAACTTCGGGCCCATGAGACTACTTCTTTGCCTCTTGAACTATCCGTAAGCTGCAACTGCTTCTTCTTTCCCTTTTATTGAACTAGCGTTATGACATGCTGAGCTCGAAAGAAGCTTACCACCTTTAGCTTGAATTTGTTCAAACTGGTTTCCCATTCCCCCTCCACTCCTCCAAAAGCAGGAGCATAAAGAACCTCTCCGGTGAGCCCAAGTTGGTTTGAGCAGACAGCTGTTTACAGGCTTATCAGGAGAGGCTGATAGAAGCTGCAGCATCAGGTTTCGAAGTAACATGATTCTCCGGACTAGGGCAACACAAGCAACCTTGGGGACACTACAACAGGAAAAACTACTTCGTAAACGGTCAATTTGTATTATTTATCCAGCAAAAAATTCTGGAGTTGGCTAGTATTACGTCGATGCCCTTCTCTCATTTAGTATTTTCATGTACACGTCTTTATGATAAAATCACGCAAAAAACTAAATAATGGATTTTGCTAGGGTTTTCACAATTTTAAAATCTACGATCTAGTTTAAAATCTGCTGTAACTTTCAATACTCTGTGTGACTTGGTAGCGAAACAGAAAATGATAATCTGTGCTTATACCTCACATAATAAAAGATTCTTAAGATAATCCAAAGATTGTACATTACTACAAAAATTAAAACTACAATAACTCTAAACATCCGTAAGAAGCATTTTGATTTTCTTTTAGTTCTACTATTGTGGTTAAACTATTAAATTTATAAAAAATCATCATTAATTTTCATGATAAAGGAATTTCGATTTTTTTTCTTTATTCTGTAAATATTGTCGTTGACGTTTTGTCCATTGTTTGGTGTGTGCAAAAATTGTTATAGTTTCAAATTCCGACAGCAGTGTACAGGCAAAATTCCGGTGATATGGTAAAATTTTCGTCTTAAATCACGCTTTGAACAAAGAGAACAATTTACATGGTTTGCGAGCAGATGATGGGCACTCATCGCGAAATTGCAGTTTTTTTTCTCTATGGCGGCGAAACAACCGAAATTTTTGTAAATAATTCTCGTCCAGACTGCATTCCAATACAACAGCATTCGCTAATAATATTGCTGCTGTAGATCCCAACATCTAGTGAACACCCATTCGTCTAAACGGAGGCAAAGCTGATGACAAAATAAAACAGCTCTTGATTATCACTGTGGAGTTTGTCCGAGCAGCCGTGTAG
>JARYHS010013630.1:41502089-41653055 GCA_031002005.1 Vandiemenella viatica
GTGTGGTGTCAACTTTAAATATCTCGTAATAACCCACATACAGTGGTCACGAATAATGATCATAAACGAAAGTGGTTCGTAAATCAATCAATCATAATGCTAAACTTTGGTCAAACAGCAATATTGGCGGAAGTTTCGATTAAACAAAAAATTATCCTAGACGGGAATGATAATTGGCATTCGTCTTTGTAGCACAAACCTTGAGTAATTTACGTTTTTTATGTTGCTTTTATTAGCGGAAAGTTACTAAACGTAGTTCCATGTTAACTTAGCTGTAGAGTTTTGGTATATTTTTTTACATGAAATGCTACAAAAAACAAACTAAATGAATGTAATCTTCAATAAATTTCATAGCAGTCGGTTAGCTATTAAATTGTGCACATAACCTCCCATTTTCGTTCATCGCTGGTAATTTGCGAGCAAAGATTTACGCATGGCGTCATCGTTCTTCAGTAAACAGCCGATGAAAAGTAGGGAAAGATTATTAAAATCGTCGATTGAAGGTGTTAACTGCATTGGGTCGGAAGTGTGGACGATGAGTAAATCAATGAAAAGAGGAGCGGTAACAAATAACAGCTGTTGGCGAATGTTTTGTGTGGTATGACACCGCAATATCTTGAAGGGAATGAATCGATTAATGAAAAGGCAACGGGCATCTAAAATGCTTTTCCGGGCGATGTAGAGGTTACAAAATTGTAGCAATAAGTACGCGACTGAGTGCAATCTATGTGAAAGAACTGGAAATTTTGTTTTATTTACAAATAATTAAACTTGTATATATTGATTTCACAATCATCGAATCTTTAGTGAAATGCGCCTCACCTATTTTTGCAAAATGTTACGCTTTCAAGGACTGCTTCATACTTTTAAAGGGTAAAATAAAAGACCCATTTGCATTTAAGACTGTAGTTAGGCATAGTGCTAAAGGTTTGATCAAAACTCGCCAAAAAATAATGAAGTATTGTGTTGTTACTTTTCTACCATCTTTTTCTTTCGGTTCAAATAGTTTCACAATCAAATTTGTTCAACTTCAATCAAATTTGTTCAACTTTCCGGAAATACTCCATCATACATGTTGACAAGAATTAGAACTAATTGTTATATTCGCAAAAAAAAGTAACAACCGGTAAGCATACGTTCGTAAGCAATTAAAACTGACGTTTTTTTTTTTTTTTTTTTTTTTTTTAATTTATCGTCTCTTTACAAATCTTTGATAGTAAAACAAGCTTGCCCATGTTTCACTATCGCAACTATTTACAATTTCGTAGCCAGTTATTATGAGTCAACGACTTTATTTAACTATATAATGCAATTTTTATAAAATTCAAATTTTTATTGAAAATTTAAAAGTTTTGGTACAGATTATACCGCCACTCCTATGTCTAAATGAGTAAACGTTACTTCAACTGAACCGTTTGACATACCAACTTCATTAGAGGTTTTATTTTGCTGATTCTGAAAATGCGTGATTCATGCCGTCCAAAGGACTTGTTATAGACAGTAATTTGGAATTCCTTTTCGAACAAAGTGTACGATTTGTGGGCAGTTAATCTCATAACAGAAATGCAAAAACGAATCAACATTTTCAGCATATCTCTGGATTTTGATGTATTTTTCACATACGGTCAAAGCGTCTTGCTCGCGGTGAAAACGTTGCGTAAATATGCCGCCGATAATGAAACCGTGAATACGGAGTGGTAATTTGTGTGGTTTTATAGAGATACGTTCCAAGTTTACAAAACAATTTTGATGTTATGGCAGTTTGAACTTACTAAGTAAGTTCTTTAAAATGTGAGTAAAGACATTTAGCTTTCGCAAGAATTATAGCACCAGTTAAAAACATTCTTCTGATTGCGGTCTTTGATCCTGTTGGTTAATACAGCTTCCGTTTTTTCAAAGGCTGATTTAGAACTTTTTCAGATAAAAAGATGGAAGACATAGAATTCTTTATTTTGAATCTTGATTTGTTGATTGATCATAAAGGTGATTAATTGATATTAAAATAAACGGGAACATTCATATTTTTACTTTAAGTGGTAAAACGACATTTTCCTAGAGGAAACTAACTTTTTGCGTTTAGTAGACAACATAAATTGAGAACAAAACAAGAGTTGAAAGGAAATGTGCTGATCACTCAAAAACATTGTATAGTGACGAGCAACAAAATTTCTGCAATAAGACATAGAAAAGCATCCCGAACGGCGAAGCCAGATTTATCGAAAGTCACAACAGCGCGTCTAATCTACCGACTTTCGTCAAAGATAGTGTTTCTAACGCGGTGAAGCAGCGACCGAAGCGGTACAGAGTCAGAGGATATGCTATTTGGCTAGTAAACAAATAGGTAAGCAAATTTTAAACTAACAGTAACGTTAGTTTCGAATCTGCTAATAATTAATTTTTTTGCCGCGAACACAGAATGTTGTTACAATAATTTTATCACCGAATACTGAAAACACGAATAACGAAACCATGAATAAAGTGCTTGACTGTAATATTTAAAATAGACATTATTTGTCAAGTCCATTTGTCATCACGAAATCACCAAACATACCACACTGAATCTTATTCATCTGCCTGTTTAAACAACTAATATCATTGCAGGATATGTAGTTAACATGTCTTCTAACGAGAGGCGGATGATCAGTTTCAGGAACAAAAAAACTCTGTTTCATCTGAAGTACGTTGAAAGAAAGGTTTACTACCCGCACCAAGATGTATACAAGTTAGACATTTCATAAATTCAACCCCCGACTCTAATCCAAGGCTAGATATTTGGATGTTAGTTGAGACGATTGTGAGAAATTCTTGATAGAATACGAAAATGTTCATACTTACGACCACAAAATTTTTCACACATAAGTATTTAAGGCACAGTACTGAAATGAAATAAAATTTCAGTTTTCAAGGTATCAATATTTTATATTCCCATGAAGCATTCTTTATACTGTGTTGCTTAAACCTTGTAAACAACTACAAGAAGGGATGGACAGGTAGGTCAACATAGAGTGAAGATAAAATCCGGAGTCAGCTTATAGGCAAGCGAGTAAAAAAATAAGCTATGTATGATCATGATGTAGATGAAGTATTGCTTGTTGAACAGACAACATGCGACTAACTTGCCATATAGTTTTATAATAAACTCAGGTGATTTGGTGGTAGAGAGTTTCCAAAATCCTGCTTTTACTTGAATGAGAAGAGGAAATTTGGATACAAAGCTTGGTCAGACCTTTGTTTAAGTATGAGGAGGTAGTATGATACACTGTGAATGTTAAATACAGGAGTTGTAGTGGGTAAAAGGAGAGCAGCAAAATTTGCTATAGAAAATTGTTGTGTAAGATGACCGTGATCACAAACTACCAAGCACTTTACTTCAAGGGAAAAAATTTTAATAGGTATAAGGAACAACTTAACAGTGCGCTTCTGCTTATCGAGCAACGGAAGTTTCGGCCCGCTTGATAATAGATTTCCGGAAAGCATATCGGATAGTGCGTCAGTAGCCACGGTCAGCAAGTACGCGAGTTTCATATCTAAATTCGAAACTCTACGAGCATTATCCACATAGAAAACGGGGGATCACAGCTTCTATTTATTTGTTAGGCTCATATTTGGAATTTAATTCCGTGGCGTCAGTTTCTTTTGACATTCACTTGACGCTGGCTTGCACCTTTTCAAATTTAATCATCTGATCACGCTCTGTTTACTTTAGAAACAGTCATAACTGGTAGCTACTAATACTGTCCTCACTAAAAACCCAGGTATTGGCAGTATTGAGCCTTCTGTTGACGAACCGCTGAACCTAAAACAGTGATACTACGTTCAATGGTAATTGGTACGAGATTAATGAATGTTGCACCTTTTGTGCAACAGCAAATTCAGCTGATTTAACCTATTTACGTATACTGGAATTTCTAAATGCCTGAAAAAGTAATACAGAAGTATTCTTAAAGTTACTCCAGTTAGGACAACTTTCGTCTAGCGGAAAAAGAAACGATTTTTGCCCCCAGAGAAACAGAGGACATGGGGAAAAGGTGGAAGGAAGAATGGTCTAAAATATCCCTTCCGTGTTTTGTAAATCATTGTAATCAAAGTTTAATTTACAATCGTTTGTTAAATATGACAACTAATTTTTACAACATCTTTTCTTCGCATGAATGCGAGACAACAAACACTATGTAGTGATTTGATTGTGCGATTCGCTGCATACAACTGGGAAGTCTAAAGCTTTACTAATGTATGATGGCTGTTCATAAAATAAATAAACTTTAGTTTTTTAAATCATTTAACTTTAAAATTGGTCCTTGTGCCATTTAAAGTACTCTTCCACTCCTCTTATTCACACACTTGTTCCTGCGGTGTTTCAACTTTGCAAAAGAGCACTGGTAAGTTTCTGGCGTAATGTCCTTCAGTATCCGCTAGAAAAAGATATCAAAATGGTGCCATTTCAGTACTAATTTTAATTTCGGGAATAGGAAAAAATCGCATGTCTAGTAAGTAGGGAGGCTGGGTGAGGGACAGTTGTCTTCTTTTTTTACATCTAGTTACTGACGCGATAATAGCAGTATTGTGTAAGCAGGTTAACCCGTTGACACCTGTATATTGTATGGTGAATAGCCTAGAATAGTTCCCAGCTGGCGTTAAATAAATACTTGCTTTGTCAAAGGTCTGCTCTTGGGACTTGTTAATTGTCGTGGTGAACGCCAAGGTAGCTGATACCTACTAACTTTCAGATTAAAAATTAAGATCGTCACCTCTTTCGCGTATTCGGAGGATTATGTCTGGAATAAACACAACCTCATCCTTGGCAGAAGCAGTCAAAACTTAGACAATGATCAATATAGTGCGTTTTTAGGGACAGATAGAGTTTAGGTTTATAGGTAATAACTGCGCAATCAAATCTCGCTGAAATATAGCCTTGACCTTTTTCGTTCTGCGAAATTGAAGAATTTTTTTAGTTTAAAGGGATTTTGAGTTATTACAGAGTAAAATTCTGTGTATACGCATCATTTTCGACAATAGATTGTCGTACAAACTACAGACATCACACGACGATCAAAATAATTAAAGACATAGGCTACCCTTACGTCCTGGGACCATCGCTATAGCGCTTGTGCTGGTGGGGCATGTTACTTCGCGTATTAGCGTATCCATAACCCCTCATTGTATTTTTTTTTTTTTTTCTTTTTTTTTTTTTTTTTTGTAACTGCTTTACGTCTCTTTTTAACATTGAGGTCTTTAGAGACGGGAAAGGATGGGGGGCAAGGATGGGGGGCAAGGATGGGGGGCAAGGATGGGGGGCAAGGAATGGGAAGGAATTCGGCCATGGCCTTTTGAAGGAAGCATCCCGGCATTTGCCTGGAGTGATTTGGGGAAACCATGGAAAACCCAAATCTGGATGCCCGGACGGGGATTCGAACCGCCGTCCTCCCGAATGCGAGGCGAGAACGCTAACCGTTACACCGCCCCGCTCGGTCCCTCATTGTAGCAGGACAGTTGTCATCTATTACCCTCAGTGTCTAATAGACCCTATTTTGCAATAGTCAGGGATAACTTGAGATCGCGATTAAAATGTTGGCTGTCGTACGGAAGGTGCAGAACATTTTTTTCTTCTTAATTCTTTACGCCTCGTTGGCGTATAGGTCATTAAAGTAGCAATAGGACTGTAGTCATGAAAAGAAGTAAATTTGGCCATAGCTTTTTTCGAAGGAACCAACCGCCATTCGAATGGAGCTATTTCGGATAACCATGAATAATCGAAACCAGGATGATCGCACGATGATTTGAAACTATGTCCTCTCGAATGCCGGGCCCCAGAGTATTAACTATGAATTTTATCAGCACTTTGTGTGATTAATTAAGGAACTTAACTCCAGTGAATGAAGTTATCGGATTCGTGCACAGTCGATTCAGTTGCATTAACATAAGAGCTCCCTGCGCGCCGATGCGAGAAGCTTTCCGCTAATTAAAATGAGGTGCAAGGTCACCGAGCGGAAGGGAATTGAGGTCGATATGCAACAAAGCCGAGATCTGCAGTTGTGTGTCACGGGATGTAAACACCATTGTCTGGTCCATACAACATTCCATGATCGCGCGACTAAGCGTTCATTTGACACTATCTAACCATAGGGAGTGATTCATTTTCCGACCAACAACTAGCATATTTTTTTCGTATTATCGCGCGACTAAGCGTACATTTGACACTATCTAACCATAGGGAGTGATTCATTTTCCGACCAACAACTAGCATATTTTTTCGTTGCCTTTAAATGCTAGTCTCTGGGACCGTACACCTTAGTGTTTTCTTTATAACTTCTTGCATTTGAAACTAGTACTCATAAAGCTGTTTCACCGTTACTTCAGCAGTTTACGTTAAATGTCACTTTTTAAAAGAAGGCATTCTCATAATAACATACCCAGCAGTGTGGCTCAGAGCGTTATGGCGCCGTACACTCGATCTGGGTGGTATAGGGGGGCAGGATCGAGTCCTGGTCCCGCCATACCGGCCGTCTTGACTGAGATTTTTAGGCTAAAGGCGCGATGGTCTCAAACCTCCGGCTCATAATCTACACATGACACTGACTAAGCGCACATAAAACATAGTTACAGGTTTCTCCGACAGGCGCCAGATTCCCAACACGTCGCTTCCAGAAACAGTCGACCCTGCATTAGCAGAATAAGTGCGTGGAAGAAAAAGATTCTTCCAATAATATGCTTATTATGAAAAGGATGGCTTTACTTCGACATTTTCGCCACAAAATAATTTATTGGCAAAGACTCGTCTTATATGGGTTGATTTTAACGAAGCTGAGGATTTAAATAAGTGACCCACTACCCACAAATCGAAGATAATGTGGCGTTGCAATATGATAATGGCCAAAGAATGAAACCCATTGGTATTATCATTTATCTAAGATGGGATATTACAATTTTGCCACCCTCCCCCACTCTCCACATCAACATGTGGCTTAAATAAGAACAAAAGGATCATGACATCGCAGTACAGTTGTCTGGTGACTCAGTGGTTAAGGTGTCTGACTGGGTATCGAAAGGTACCCGGTTCGATTCCCCGCCTCGGAGCGGATTTTCATAAGCTCTTAATCCGACCTTCATCAATCGCACAGCTTGATTTGTAATGTGAAATATGCCAGAACGCTTCCGTTGTTCGGATTCCACGTTAAACTGTAGGTCCCCTGCATCAGGTGCGGAATGCGCAGCCAATAGAAATCCTGTCACCAGGTCATTTCGATCACACGGAATTATCACCATCACTGTACAGGTGTTTACTTTCCATACATCTCCAAGTGGCTTTAAGTTATAGATACGTATGGCGGAAATTATCCCACTGTCAGATTAGACATTTTCCACTTTTCGCAGGTGTCTGCTATACGACTAACCTTCTCTCGCCGGGTGTGCTGCAGTAGCGCTGCAGCTGTTGGCACGCGCTCAACTTTCGATTTCTGTCGGAACCAGCGATCACAGCAGCTGCCGCAGCTCAGTCTGTCGTCTAACCACATTACAAGAATTACGAAACATGCCAAGGAGGACACACATTGCACAAAAATATTTCATTCCAACCGTTACCAATTATAATTTTCTCTTCATGCACTATGCGCGACTTAACATTCAGCGTATCTTTCTGAAAGAAGATTTTATACAAAAATACAGTAATTTTGCAAATTTTCGTTTAATTATTTATTTATCTTGTTTCCTATATCCCTGCTGAGGAAGGATCTCCGGAATGTGGAATATCTCACGGTTAACACATATACATACCAGATTATTTAATTTAATATTGATGGGGCACACGCTTCAATGGCAATTTCCCTACGCATCCATTTTTCCTTTTTCACCTACTTTTACCCTCTACTAATTTCAATTTTAAATTCTTTCAGTGTTTTTGTTAAATTATTTATCATTTATTTTGGTAATTTATTCCAAACCCTGACCCCCTTACCTACGAAAGATAATCATCCCACTCGCATATTGAAATCGAGTCATCTTACCCGTTCTACCCACCTCTATTAACTCCCCCACCAGTACCTCGCCATTCCTCATTAAAAATATACTCCTTGTACGCTCCCATGATTCTCTTCATCATCTTTCTGTCGTCCAAGGAATCCTATTTACTTACTTACTGACTGTGTTCTGCGGTAATTTCCAAAGACAAATCTTGCAGCCCTTCTTTGCACTCTCTCCAACTCCTGTATTTAATATCAAAATGTGGGTCACTAATCATAGTGAAGAACTATTACATCTATACAACAAACGAACAGTATTAGCATATTACATACGATTATTTCTTTTTTATAAATTCTTGGATGGAATAGGAATGACAACAAAGCGATCCCTTGTTTTTTTTTAAGTTTATTAAATGGGTGTTTACCAGAAAAATTAAGTCCACACCATGATTGTTAGTTTCATAATTTATATATAATTCTTGCTGTTCTTAATTTATTGTTTTAAGCCTACTGTAGGGTTTTTGAATGTTTTATGATGTCTGTTCGTTTTGTCTCTCTTCAGAACTCTCTGAAGACTTCGTATATTCCATGATAATATCAGGGTATATGGGAGACTCACTAATTACTACAATTATAATACTGAACTACTTCATTGAGAGTTGGCAGACAGTTTTTTATGTTTTATCACAGACCTTAGAAAATCTACCTTATTTCATATATCACAAGTTTTCAGTCACCATTCTCAAACCTAACAGACATTCTGTTAACTTACCTCATACGTTGTCAATAAAAGTAATAATACAGCACCTATTTAGCCATACGCTAACACAGATCCTTGGAATGAATGAGAATTTGCTGTTATTTTGCTAGTAACTGACGTGAAAAATATTGATGTTGAGAGGAAATTTATTATTTGCTCTATTTTCATGAATGGAAAAAAGTTCACCATATAAGTACTTTCTTTGGCGGCTGGCAATGAAAATTTGATTCAGGTTACTATAAGGTAGAGGATGCTGGCGAGGGGCTGTAAACAGATGACCAAATTTATATTGAATACGATTGCACGGTGAGGAAAGTATAAATACTACAAAAAATAGTTGAAGCTGATGAAACGATAAAAAATGAGGTAACAATAAAGGAAGCTGAAGGTAGCGACGCTTCTAAGGCTTTATTGAGTATAGTAAGGGATTTGTTCAGTTTTTTTTATAGTATGTTTCATGGATAGCGTGCGTGGCACAGTGTATTATTGTAACAAAGGAGGTCAGTGCAAGAACCGCATCTCGAAAACGGGTCAAGGAATTGCACCAAAGTGAGACATTTCGGAGAATGTGTATACAGAGGTGCGGAATTAGAACCATAATACGAGTAAAGCCGTATACGGTGAAAAGAGGTGCAAACCTCGGAATGAAAAATAACAAGCTGAAAATTTGCACAAACCTTTGTTTTTACATTTCATAAGTAGGCTCAAAAGTCTCATAGAATCTCGTGTACGCTAGTCAACATATTCAAAGGTCACAAAAACATTTTTTAATAAATATCTCGCTTCCTTTACTCTAAATGTTATTTTGAGTTAGAAAAGTTGTAGAGCATAAAATTCTCTACAAATTTTCCTATAAACAATATTTCATAGATCTAACCTTTTTTGAGATAGAGCGTGAAGAGTGGGAGCACTTAGCCGCATGGACGATTACGTTACTGTACGACACGTTAACTGTAAAATCCAATAGACAGTACGCTTTATAATGTTAATTATTTATTAATAATGTTGTAATTATGAATAAATTGTAATTAGTTACTAATTAATAAACTGTATTTATGGATGATATGTTAGTATGAATCGTACACTCGTTCAATAATATTAATAAGATATTTAAATTAAATAGTTTAAATGCATTTCGATAATCTCCCAACAGTTTATCGTAACTCTATTACGATTCTAGTTTGAAAGTAAAAAGAACTGCAGGCCTTTCAAGGTTTTACGAAGTGTTTTTGGATGAATGGCGCCAATCAGCAAAAATATTTTTTATCGAACCGATGTAATAAAAAAAACTGTAGTGAAATAATGTATTCACGCGTGTAGACTACGCGGTGACTGCTAGCTTTCGTCAGCCTGTAGACACCGGACACCTGATGAAGACAACCGAGCTGGTTGTCGAAACGTTGTGTTTTCAAAACACCATCCGGCTGCACACCCGTGAAGACTACATTGCTTCAGTACGCCGGGAAAGTCTCCACGCACACACTGTAGTGAAATGCTTATTGAGAAATCGCTAAAAAAAAACAAGCCGGAGTTGATGCTGATGTTAGAAACAGCCGTTGCAGAATATAAACAACAAAAGACTGTCTACATCATAGGAGAAAATATCGTTTGCTGTTTCTTTCAATAGGACGTAATCAATCACATCAGCAAATTTTTTAAAAAAAGTCATCAAGGTTGATGTGAAGACACATATATTCGACTAAAAGCTTTGACAAATATCCTCTTTTTTAAATATATATATATATATATATATATTTGCACGCCTTTAGTAGATGTGGCACAATATATGCATTTTTTTATAAAAGGAAAACTATCAATTATTAAAATGTTAGAAAAACATTCCGATTTGGATCAATCAGCTCAAGTTTTTCAGCAAGACAACTGACCTCTAGAAACTGTTTGAAAATGGAGTACGTGTCTTTTTAGCAATGAATAATGCTCCCAAATCAGAATATAGCGCAGATGATTTTCGATAAATGCAATTTATCAAATCAGATTCAACAAACCAGTCCAGTTATCAACTCTTCCACCTACACGTGATGCAGCTCGACAACACATCATTCGTGTCAGCTATCAGATCCAAACTTGGATAGGGAACTGAAAGAGTTTCTGCTTCAGAATCCATTTTACTCTGTGAAAGAATTTTCTTCTTGGAATTTGGTAACTAAGAATGACTGATAAAATAGTATATATGGTGTATGGAAGGTGTAGGTGACAAAGTTGTCCACAATTACTAAAATGATATATGGTTTTTCTTTCTGTTGAAACTTTTGACAAATGAAGTAATTACACTGTTTACAAAATTTCACTCATATATAGTAACTAACATGGGATAGCATGCACTCAAAAACTGCTGTAAAAAATTATGATACTAACAGGTTTTTAAGTAATTGACTGCTTATGAGTTGTGGTAACTGGTTGGCAAGAAAATAACTGGTTGTTAGATGTTGGTAACAAGTGTATACACTGTTCCACATAATAAGTATTAATTAACTTGGGATTGTATTTGTAGATTACAGGAAATATTGGTTATACTAATGGGTCGTAACTAACTTGTCAATATATAATAATATTATCAATTATATAGTAATATTGACATTACTAATAAGTGCATGTACTGTTCCATATCCCCGAGAATATTCTCACATGGGATCAAAGTGAACATATCTGTCTATCTACCTATCTATCTATTTAGAACCCCAGGAAAGGGGGTGGATGTTGCAAAATGTAGTTGTAATTGCAACGAAGGCTGTGGTTCTAATTGCGGGGGCAGAAAAGTAGAGCTGCAATGATCCTCAGTTTGTGGTCAATGTAATGGACAAGCATGCATCAACGCTTCCTTATTCCAGATGATATGGATGAAGAAAGTGAATATTTACCAAAAATACTTGAAGCTTTAGAACCAAATTTTGTGTATGACGACGAGATGGTAATGAATTAGAAATTCAAGTTGAGCGACAAGAAGAGGAATACGACGACGAACATGAAGTACAATGCACTGCATACTTGATATAAGCAGTAACAACAACAAAATACTCGATACATTAAAACTTGAATTGTAATAGATATGTCCAAATATACAATTTAATAATTAGTAAAATATTACAGTTTATTCATCATTACAACATTATTAATAAACATAGACGACCCGTGCGAAAATTTCGCGAATAAAATGCCATGAATAGTGAGGTTGAATATAATGTCACAAAGTTCAGTCATTACTCTTCATACTCCTACTTCATTTATCGATTTTGGTAAGAAATCCAGGGAGATAAATGGCTCGAAACACAAAAAACGTATTTTAGAAATATTGACATTTTTGCGCTTTATGGGTCGAATTACGAAAAATTCCTTTCTTAGAATATAATGTTACCACGGCGGAAACCTTAGTCTTTAATACGATATGTCATTTATCTATATCGATTAGATATCAAGGGAAATATAAGGCTCGTGACACAAAAATACGTTGTAGAACAATTTATACTTTTTCCCTTTAATAGTTGAATTCCAAAAACAATCTTTCTTAAAATATGATTTCACAAAGCTGATACATTACTCCTTATATTTCTACTTCATTTATCGATTTTGGTTAGATATCCAGGGAGATAAATGGCTCGAGATACAAAAAACGCATTTTAGAAAAAGTGACATTGTTGCCCTATAAGGGTAGGATTACGAAACTTTCCTTTCTTAAAATATAATGTTACCATGGCGGAGACCTTAGTCTTTAAAATGATAGCTCATTTATCTATATCGGTTAGATATCAAGGGAGATAAATCGCTCGTGACACAAAAATCGGTTATAGAAAAATTTATACTTTTTTCCTTTAACGGTTGAATTCCAAAAACATTCTTTCTTAAAATATTATTTCACAAAGCTGATACATTACTCCTTATATTCCTACTTCATTTATCGATTTTGGTTAGATATCCAGGGAGATAAATGGCTCGAGATACAAAAAACGCATTTTAGAAAAATTGACAATTTTGCCCTATAAGGGTCGAATTACGAAAAATTCCTTTGTTAAAATATAATGTTACCACGGCGGAGACCTTATTCTTTAATATGATACCTCATTTATCTATATCGGTTAGATATCAAGGGAGATAAATCGCTCGTGACACAAAAATCGGTCATAGAAAAATTTATACTTTTTTCCTTTAACGGTTGAATTCCAAAAATATTCTTTCTTAAAATATGAAGTCACAAAGCTGAGACATTACTCCTCATAATCCTACCTCATTTATCGATTTTGGTTAGATATCCAGGGAGATAAATGGCTCGAGATACAAAAAACGCATTTTAGAAAAAGTGACATTTTTTGCCCTATAAGGGTCGAATTACGAAAATTTCCTTTCTTAAAATATAATGTTACCATAGCGGAGACCTTATTCTTTAATATGATACCTCATTTATCTATATCGGTTAGATATTAAGGGAGATAAATCGCTCGTGACACAAAAACGCATTGCAAAAATATTGATACTTTTGCCCTTTAAGGGTCGAATTCCGAAAACTTTCTGGCTTAATATATGACGTCACTAAAGCGGAGATCTTAATCTTTAAAACGATACTTCATAAAACGGTTTCAGATAGGTATCCAGGGAGATAACTGACTCGTAACACAGAAAACAGCATTTTAGAAAAATTTACATTTTTGCCCTTTAAGGGTCGAATTCCGAAAACTCTCTTGCTTAAAATACGATTTAACCAAAGTGGAGACCATAAGCTTTAAAATGACACCTCATTCATTGATTTCAGTTAAGTATGAAGGAAGATATAGGCTTGTGACAAAAAAATACCTTATTAAAATAATATATATGATAATTAACCTCATAAACCGTACTGTCTATTGGACGTTGCAGTTTGTGTGGTACAGTAGCGTTATTGTCCCTACGGTTAAGCGCTCCCCACTCTTCCCGCTCTATCTCAAGAAGGGTTAAATCTATGAAATATTGTCTACAACGAAATTTGTAGGGAATATTATGACCTACAACTTTCCTAAAAGCTCAAAATAACATTTAGAGTAAAGATATTTGTGACCTTTGACCTTATATATCTTGACTAGCGTACGCGAGATTTTATGAGACTTTTGAGCCAACTTACAAAATATCAAAACAAAAGTTTATACAAATTTTCAGCTTGTTATCTTTCATCCCAATGTTTAATCCTTATTTGACTGCACTACCAGGCCTTTTCGTAAGTTATCGCCATGGCGGTACTGTCGTTTGGTAGAGCAGGTTTTCATATAGCGTAGAGAATAGTGTGTTCGTGTGACTGTTGGCTAAATTTAGTTGTAAGAAAGGAAGCGTTGGTCCTTCGCAGCTTTTTTCAAAACAGAGGGAATTCCTACTGTCGCTCTTGTTAGCGTTTTTTCGTCGAGGCAATGTAATGCGCCAAGTTTAATGACGTGTGACCAGACGAGATCATTAGTTAGTTTAGTGAAGTGACAGTGTAGTTAGCCGTCGCACTCAGGTTCCGCGAAGCTGTAAATCGCGCCAATAGTCCGCTGTAATCCCCTCAAGAAAGGAATAGGTGATAGGCCACTAAGAATTTTAGAAGAATGTGTGTTACTTCGTCATGGTGCAACGTATGCAGAGAAAGTTAGGAATTTTTGTTCTTAAGACACGTGATAAGTCGTCATTGTGCAACAGGTGGTCAAACGATTGTTAGAAAATATTAGGACATTTGTAAATGGAAAAATGTATGATCATTGCGCAACAGGCAGAAAGAAGATTTTTAGGGACAGTTAGGGAATTATCCATGAAGCTTTAAGATAATTTTTGTGAACATAACAGAAGTGTATATGGTTTAGAAGAAAATTTAAACCTGGTGGAATTCTGTTGTGGGACAATATTCTGTATAACTTTTATTACTATACCGGTCGATGAATCTAAATTTTAAAAAGAAACCGTGCATTAAACTTTAAGTGGTGATAGTTTTTGTCTAAATAATTCTTTTCATTTATTAGTATTGTGCTCATTCCGTCCTTTTGAAAGATTCAGAGGAAGTTGGGTAGAGACCACCGAATTTAATTTAATTTAATTGCAATGGAGCACATGTTCCGGTGGCAATTTCCCTACACCCCCATCTTCCCCCTATCCTGAACCCACCTACATTTGTCTTCTACAAATTTTATCTTTAAATTCTTTAAACGTTTTCTGTAAATTATTCATCATTTCTCTTGGTAACTCATTCCAATCCCTGACACCCTTACCTAAAAAAGAGAAACTTCCCACATCCGATGAGTCTAAATTTAAAAAGTAACCGTGGTGATAGTTTTTCTCTAAATAATTGTTTTCATTTATTAGTTTTGTGTTCATTCAGTCTTTTTGAAAGATTCAGAGGAAGTTCGGTAGAGACCACGGAACGAACAGATGTTACCTTAATAGTACTGTAGTTTCACATGGGTTCACACTGGGTTATAAACTGTGAAGTTATTTCAGAAGGGTAATAGTGAAAATATCACAAAACCATTTAAATGACTGATACTAGTGAGCTATATGAGTGTAATGAATAAGTTAATAGAATCTGGTACTTTAATATAAATACACAGACAACAAATGTTTATGGGGGCAGAATCTTGGTTAAAAGGAGTTCTGGACAATGAGGTTTTCTCCAATGGTTACAATCAGTTTTGCAGTCATAATGGAGGAATTGGTGTAGGGGTATTCGTACTATTTCGAAAAGACTACTACAACAACTACTACTAGTTACTTTGAGTAGTGGAAAATAAGGTCTTACTATAGTGGAAGAATGAAGTTTTGGGGAGAAACTAAGTTCGTATTCAGAGGTGAACTTACAATAGTCATTACTGGTGGGGTCTTAAAGTTACTGTGAAAGACATAAGATTAATAACACAAACGAATAGAAATTTTCAGAAACCTTTACGCAAATGGTGAAGCAGGGAGCTCAAAGGACAAACATGTTGGATATTTTCTTAATAATGCCTAATGATAACTTTGTGGGTTCCGAAGTAACTGAAGGAATAAATAAGTGATCACGAAGCAGTTCCGACGCATATGGGAGGGCTCAGTGAACCAGTGACCAAAACTGACTGTACACCTAGCTGTTGCCCACGAGTTCGTTCGTGTTTGTAAAGAATTTGATAGCTACCGACATGCAAACACCTTAGTTCACGATGGGAGACTCGAGGCCACTACCACATACAAAGTGAAATATACGGACACACGTTTTGGTCGAAATACGAAAATGTCCCAGATCGAACACTTTCAACCACCATATCTCCCACACCCCCACAGCAACCGACATTCGGCCAACATTGTGCACGATGGGAAACACCAAGCTACTACCGCACAAAAACACCAATGGTCTGCGCTAGGTAGTGATGGCTTCAGAGTGAAATATAGGGAAAGACAACTACAAACAGACACATATCTCAGATTTTAATAAATACTTCAGCGAAATATGGAAGGAGAGTACAAGTGCAGTGGATTTGAAGTGGGAATGGTTTAAGGATTTAATAACAGTTACAGAGGAAATGTTCATTTCATAACAGATAATAAAGTACGGAACCTTAAAATTACGACAGAGAGGTGAGAAGGCTTAAGAAGTTGATGAAAAGAGAACACAACAGGGTGAACAAACTGCAAGGCAGTAGGGAACAAGCGAAAAAACTAAACAAGGAATAAACAGCACCAAGGAGGAAAACTGAAGATGATTTTATGAAGAATACTATGGGTAAGAATGTAACACTGAATGATGAATCTAAAAATTTCTATGGATATTTTAGAAAACTCGGGAGAAGGGAAGGCTTCCAGACAATTGTAGATAAGGCTAAAGAAGTTGCTGAAGTTATGATATAGGGAGAGAGATTAAGTAACCAGGATCTTTCATCTGATGTTAAAACGTAAATGTGTATTAGCAAGGGACATGATGAAAAACAACCATAAACACTGAAGGAATTTAAAAATAAAATTTATGGATGGAAAATTTCCACTCAAATTATTGGAGATAAACAAGAAATGGAAAAGGAGGTATGTGGAGTAATTGCCACCGTATCATTTGCAGCGTGGCAACTAAACAACTCCTTGCTACTATTATAGAATATAGATATGACACTTCGGAATCTGTTTGTGATTTTTAACACACTTTTATTCTTTCTGTTAGAAAAAATGACCAAAACGGAAATATACATTTTATTATTATTTATCAGTGTTCATTTCAAAACGATTTCAAGGATCCTTTATTTAAAAACATGAAATTAAATTCTTTAGCAAATTAATTTTAGGAGTTAATGGAGAAATTCTTTATTAATGTCCATATTCATTTGACGCGCTAGTTCCCAAACATTTATAGTTAGTCTCAGTATAACTTATTTTTGCTGTCGTCAGTCTTTCGACTGGTTTGATGCAATCCTCCATCCCTTCCTATCTTGCGCTGACCTCTTCATGTCAAAATATCCCTTACAACCCACGTCCTCAATTATCTGCTTCATATATTCTAATCTGTGCCATCCTATACGATTCTTATCTTCAACTGTTCCCTCCACAAACAAATTAACAAATCCTACGTGTCTCATAATATGACCAACCGTCAAGTCTCTTCTTCTGTAGGCCTCTTCCACAAACTTCTTTCCTCACCCATCATTTTCAAAACTTGTTCTTTTCGTACATTATCTGTCCACTTAGTTTCTTTTTACTTCACGAGTTTTTAAATTTATTTTGCATAATTAAATGATGAACTTCTCAATGAGGACTGGAGCACTGTTTATAAATTAAAAGGGGTAAACAATAAATTCAATTACTTTCACCAAAGGTTTTTAGAAATTTACAAAAGGTGTCTCCCTACAAAACTAGCTCCAATTGGTCAAAAACGAGTAAACAAAAATTGGGTTACAGTTGGTATTAAAACATCTTGCAGACATAAAAGGGAATTGTATGTAAAAGTTAGGAATACTGATAATATGCTTCTCAGACAACATTACAAAACTTACAGTAGAATTTTAACCAAAGTAATAAAAGAAGCTAAATGTTTGGCCATAAACAATGAGATTAGTAGTTCAGATAATAAGATAAAAAGTATCTGGAACATTATTAAAAGAGAAACAACTGTATCATCCCTTGAACATAAACCTATATCTATAAGCATTAATGATAAGCTTGTAACTGACCCCTCTTATGTAGGAAGTGCTTTCAATAACTACTTCTTAACAGTTGCTGAAAAAATAAAAAGAAAATATATTGGGAATATGGATGTTATAGCAATACTTAAATCCTTGTCACCAAAAACAGCACCTATGTCTATATTTCCCACCAGTCAAAATGAAATTGAAAAAATTATTAAATCCCTCAAAAATAAAAAGTCATTTGGTTATGATGAGGTTTCAACCCATGTAGTAAAACAATGTAACACCAGCATTAGTAGAGTTATTAGTCATATATGTAATAGTTCTTTTGAAGAAGGTATCTTTCCTGACTCACTCAAGAAGTCAATAATCAAACCGCTTTATAAAAAGGGTGAAACCTCAAAGATTGAAAATTACAGACCGATATCACTTCTACCAGCATTTTCAAAAATCTTTGAAAAATGTACAGAAGGGTGTATGCACATCTACAAAAGAATGACCTACTCAGTTAAGTACAGTTTGGTTTTAGACAAGGCGTTTCAACAGATTCAGCAATTTTTGCTTTTGTAAACGACGTACTGGAATCAATGCATAAAAAATTAAATTCCCTAGGTATATTCTGTGATCTTGCTAAGGCTTTTGACTGTGTTGATCATGAGATTCTACTAGGTAAATTAGACCACTATGGAGTTAGTGGTAAGCCAGGACATTGGTTTAAATCGTACCTGGAAAATAGAAAGCAATGTGTATCACTGAAAGATGCTAATACAGGAGATGTTATAAACTCAGAATGGGGTATAGTTAAATGTGGTGTGCCTCAGGGTTCAATTCTTGGCCCTCTGCTGTTCTTAATCTATATAAATGATCTCCCACATATACTAGGTGATAATGAACACATGGTGCTCTTTGCAGATGATACTAGCATATCCTTGAAAGACCCATCAGCACAAAACCTCGAAAACACAGCAAATGATGTTATAAAGAAAATTAACAGGTGGTTTAATGCCAACAAACTAATACTTAATGTAGAAAAGACACAGTTACTTCAGTTTGTTACAAAAAATAAAACAAAGGTCAGCTATAATGTGATATCAGAAGGAAAAGCAATCAATGAAAGCAGTTTCACAAAATTCCTGGGTGTATATATAGATAACAAATTGAACTGGAAACAGCATATTCAACAACTACTTAAAAAACTGATTTCTGCAACATTTTCACTGAGGGTAATATCTAGAATAGCTAATATAGAAACCAGAAAGTTAGTATATTTTGCATATTTTCATTCCCTGCTCACTTATGGCATCTCATTCTGGGGAAACTCGTCACAAGCACATTGGGTATTTAAATTGCAAAAGCGTGCTATAAGAACTATTTGTGGAGCAAGGCCATAGACGTCGTGCAGAAATCTATTTAAAAACCTGGGTATACTAACAATGCCAGCACAATATGTATACTCTGTACTATCATTTGTAGTGGAAAATCCTGAACACTTCAATCTTAATGCTGACATACATAGCCATAATACTAGGAATAAATATAATATTCACAAGGATTACAAATCACTGTCAATTGTTCAGAAAGGGTTAACATTTACTGGAGCTTCCTTATTCAATGTATTACCAACAGAAATTAAATGTTATCTACAAAAACCCAACTACTTTAAGTCCAAACTGAAAGAGTTTCTGCTTCAGAACCCATTTTACTCTGTGAAAGAATTTTCTTCTTGGAATTTGGTAACTAAGAATGACTGATAAAATAGTAGTATGGAAGGGGAAGGTGACAAAATTATCCACAATTACTAAAATGATATATGAAGTAATTACACTGTTTACAAAATTTCACTCATATATAGGAACTAACATGGGATAGCAGCCACTCAAAAACTGTTGTGAAAAATTATCATACTAACAGGTTTTACAGTAATTGACTGCTTATGAGTTGTTGGTAATATAATTGATATTGCTAATAGGTTTGTGTACTGTTCCACATAAATAGCAACTAACATAATATAATATGTAGTCACAAATTAGAGTGAAACATATCATGGTAACTGGTTGGTAAGAAAATAACTGGTTATTAGATGCTGGTAACAAGTGTATACACTGGTCCACATAATAAGTATTAATTAACACGGGATTGTATTTGTAGATTACAGGAGATATTGGTTATAGTAATGGGTTGTTGCTAACTTGTTGTCAATATATAATAATATTATCAATTATATAGTAATATTGACATTACTAATAAGTGTATGTACTGTTCCACATCCCCGAGATTATTCTCACATGGGATCAAAGTGAACATATATATCTATCTATCTATCTATCTACTTCAGCTATTAAGACGTATTACGTGTAGTCAGCTGGTCATCCATATCATTTCACCACGCAGCTTCATTACTTCACACTAATTTTTCTCCGCTTTTAAACTTCATTAGATTCCAATAGGATTCACAAATATTCGCTTCTAATCATTTCTCCTGCGTAACTTGCAGTCGATACAGTTAGGACACAAAATTAAATACAGTAGAATGACAATAATTCAAACTAATTGGGACGGAGGGTGGGTCAAATTTTCGATTTGTTCGCATTTAAAATATACTACGGAATATTCCAAACTAATTAAGTCAATAGCATCCAGCAAAACTGAACTGACTGCACCAGTCACGTCTGTAGGCGGATTGCTACTGACTTTTGAAATTGCCTGCTTTAATTATTTTTTTAAATAAAAACATTAAAGTTGAAGAAAATTTTCAAATCAATAATAACGCGCAAGTCAATACCGGAAGGTTACAGATTACTAAGAAAATAAAAACTGTCGATACAAAGACTGTTATAATACTACTGGTAACATTAAACTTAGTTAATTTTTAATTGGGATGTAGCACATGCCGTGGTCACAATTCCATATCTAATTACCCTTTTATTATTATTTTTAATCATCTTATCTATTTTGAGTGTTAATTCCCTCCCCCATTTAATTTTGTGATATACGACTGTTGATTTTAAATTCCTTCAGCGTTTTTGGTAAATTATTCTTTACTTTACTTGGTAATTTGTTCCAATCCTCGACACTCTTATCCACAAAAGAAAATTTTAGCACTCCCTTATGCATTCCCTTTAACCAATATCCTTCCAAGCCCTATCAGTAACACATGCCTTGTCACTCCCAGCACCCTTTCCACCCTCCTCCTGTCTTCCAACGACTCCCAATCCAGTTACTGGCTGGCTGCTGAGATAATTTCGACAAACAAATCTGGATGCTCTTCTTTGCACACCTTCCAAATCTTTTATTTGATACCAAAAATTTGGGTCTCAAACTACACTACTATATTCAAGCAATGGTCTAACCAAAGTTTTGCAACCCAATTCTCTAATTTCTCTGGTACATTCTCTCATCACTCTCTCCCGTAAATGAAGGATTTTGTAAACTATTCCTACTATCTGCCGAGCGTTCTCTGCCCAGTTGAGGTTACTGTGAAACATTTTGTCTAGATATTTACACTTCAAGCCTTCAACATTCAACATGAAAACCATTGTCCAGTTAGTCATAAGGATATTGCGGCGAAAAATCAACAACAAACGCCAGGTATAAGGTTTAGCCACTGTACCTAGTTTTTTGTTATTGGAATTCCATAGCATAACAAGTGCAATGATTCTGTATATACGTAAAAACAAGCATTACATTTCTCTAAAAGATTGAACATTATGTAAAAAATAAATAAACACATTCCGATAATTGACGTTCGCATTATAAACGCACTACTGTATTTTTCCTACCCGGTTCTCGTTTCTTCTACATTATTACTGTGGCTAATAAACAATTCTTGAAGTAGATGAAATATCTTATTGCACTCACCATTAAATAAAATATTTCTACCTACCTTGCACATGGAAGGTGGTGTTATTACACCAGCTGCTTATTAACTGAGTGCTGTATCTCACTAACGACTATTTTTTGTGACATACATAATCCTAGATGCAAAACGAACAATGTTGCTTTAAAATGAAATGGAATTTCTACTTGAATCTGAGGTACCGTCAGAGAGAATAATAAAAAGACATTGGAAGTGATTTTGTACCCGCTGTATGGTATCTGGAACCGAATTTAAATAAATAATTAACTCATTTGCAATAAGTTTGTACCATAACCGATCAAAAATGGATGTATGATAATTCGCCTTCGTCGTATACAGAGAAACTGTGCGTGTACGATTGGGGGCGTGAAATAGGCAGAGTGTGTCAGGTGAAATCTCACCAAATGGGGGGATGGGGTCGCCGGAAATCACTCGTCATCTTTTCAAATTCTTGAAGAACAGTAGAGCTAAAACGAAACAGGTCTACAAACGACGCGGAAACCGACTTTGAGGGGGAGCAGGAAGTCTCAAAAAAACTACGATGTCGGTCTCACGGGGAGGGGGGGGCTCAAAATATCACGTCATCTTGGGGGGGGGGGAGGATCCGACTAGATCTCACCACGGGGGGAGGGGGCAAAATTTCTTCTTTAACGTTCATATAATTGGCCACTCAATTAACTTTGTGTAATCTTGGTTCGACGAATCAAATATTTCGTATTAAACTGTCACCCAAATGTGTAGCAACTTGCGGTTCTCGCTTCTCGCACATTGAATGAAAACAAGTGATGGCTTTATGAAACTGTAATAAATTACTTTAAAATTAACAGCAAATTTATATAATACTTTATAAACTTCTTCCAGACTGATTATACTTTATTACAGGCATAATTCTAACATTTTATGCCACGTATTGCAAGATTGAATTAATGAGGATACATATTAATTTTTGTTGTTGTTGGGAGACGTTATGAATGAAAACAAGTAATGGCTTTTCGAAAATGAAATAAATTACTTTAAAATTAACAGAAAATTTCTATAATACTAAATAAACTTCTTCCAGACGAATTATACCTCATTACAGACGTAATTCTAACATTTTATTAGTTTCCAGAATTGATAAGCTCTCGCCACCAAGCCGCACTCTTGCAATTAGGCAGCCATGTTCCAAGTACATTCTTGGACCACCACTGCGAAGATAGGGCTGATGTTCCAAAGAGATACAACACGTTCTCTTCGAGTAGATAGATGCCCTTCTGCTTACTAGCTCCTACTTCATAAGAATCGAACCTCTACCGTCTCGATAGCTAACAAGGAGACTACTATTCAGTTACTCCTCCTGGTTTTCCTAAATGCGGTCGAACTACACAATTAATATTGGGGGGAGGGGGGGAGGGTGCAGTATTATTACAAAGCGGAAACAAGTGGAGGTACTTCTGGAACGCGATAAACAAGATGCTTCAACTAGTTTACTGAAGTGAATTGAATTCTTCAGCCATTGTAGTTACCATGCGTTTTGTATTTTTTCTAGTTTCTTTCTTGACACTCCTTAAAGAAAAAATTATTGTCTGTTAGTAAAGACATCATACATTTAACCTAAGTTCAGAAAAAAACCTAAAAATAGAAGCTCCAGTCGAGCCTCGTGCAATTTCGTGCTTAAATTACCTTGACAGACATCTAGTTGCGGGGCACAAAAAGCAACGTTCAGGTTACTTAGAGGACTATGCTCTATGGTTCACCATCGCCGCATCACGTTACCGCTCGCTCCGCTAGTGCAATCCTTAATTGGCAGTCAAATTTATTAAAGGTGCATAGGGACTGATCCACTACTGATTACATTCTAGGATCATCTAAGTGCTACTTGCGTTCCATTGTCAAAATTATAATTTCTTTATGCTTATTAAAAATCCCGTCTGGTAGCCGAGATAGTTAAAGCCTCGTTCCCTCGGCGTGTGGCTTGAAGAGCCTGGCATGAAGTTTATCATGCTTCTTGTCGTGGGAAAGGATAGATTCGTTGTTGCTCGACCGTTCCCGTGAAATGTCTGTAATCCTGCGACATCAAAGCGTTTTGAATCGAATGGTGTCAGTCTCAACATCAGTACTGCTCATGCAATCATTCCCACACCCGGTTTGTTTTGTTAGTTTTGTTTGTTTTGTAGCAGGAATTTTTACATCGCAGTTTTATCGTATTTCATTATGGGAGATATTAGTGAAGTGATATGGAGTTTTTGGATCTATACGAGGGAGAACCTGACATATCCACAAAATTAAGACTATAGTGTTAGTTTGCATGGAGGGCTAATTTTTTTTGGTTTCTGTATTATCATAATTACCTTATCCAACGTTTCTTCATGACACTATCCATAAGCGCCTTTTGCATTTCACCGCTTCCATTTTCAAAAACTCACCACTTAACAGTACCTACGTCACTGATGCTACTTCCTCGTTACTGTTCGAGTCATAAACTTCATTCACTTCTTTTGCAAATTATTCTTATTGACAAAGAATTGAAGAACATAAGAATTGAAGAACGAAAGAATTGAAGAAGAACGAAGCCATTGAAGAACATTTAGACGAGAAGCGAGGCACTCCAGGCCACTCGCAATTTGCCGAACCACGGGGTGTGAACATTATGCTGGTCTCTGAAGTCAGCCGATCACGAATCAAACATCCAGATTTGTCCCGCCACACGCCCTACTGTCATCGTTCCACAGATTACAGGTTATTCATCAGTGTCGGTATTGTAGGTGTGATTCCTTTTGCGGAAATAAGCAATTTGTTCTAACCACAATCCTTTTTGTGTGTAATCGAAATTATGGGCTCTTACACATGTATAGTCATACTCATATTACTTCTTCAATTAGACAGTTTATTCTATTTTCTAAACTGCAACAGTGATTTTATAGAAAAATATATCGATATTGCTCCTGCCCGTTAAAATTAGTCATTAACTTTATAACTGGTAAGTCATTGTTTTATGAAATTCATTTACTGCACTGAGTAGGCAGGCCTGAAAAATTTTCGCTGCAAAAATAGTGTAGAATGATGTCTAAATTTCAAGATCAGCAGAAATAAGCAGGATCTGATTATTTTAAAATGACAAAGTAGCTGTCGAAAGGAAATATAATGTAACTCATCATGCTCTTACAAATTACACTGTTGGTGGTAATATTTTCTGAAAGATGCAGAACTTACGACTACCTACTTTACTTTCCATATCCATGTCGCACTAAACTTCTTCCTCCAACTTTCAGCAGCTTTCTCAGCGTTGGCCTTTGGTAAACAATTAAGTCCTGTTGGTTCCCAGGTTCGTCTGAAAAGATGGTCAGCTTACCATACCTTCTCGCTCCAGTATTCAGCGGCTTTCGCAGCGTTGACCTTTGGTAAGGTTCACAGGTTTGTCCAAAAGTGGACAGAGGAATTGATGATCTTGTGTTTACATTGCCCCATACTCGCATGTTTCGACCTCTACATAGCCGCATTGCTTCAGGTTGCTTTTCCATTCTATAGACTCCTGCCCAGAGGTGATTAAGTCAGGCCAAATTATTTTATATCTCTGAGTACTTGAAATAATACAAAAGCAAACCTTACTATACAAACTATCACAACTGTTCAGATTCAGTCGGTAACAATTTTTTTTTTTACCTAACTTGAATAGGAATAAAACTAAATTATTAGTGTTGGACTAGACTGTAATGGGATCAGCAAAAAAAAAAATATATATATATATATACTTTGGCGGTAAAATTTGAAAAATAATGTGTAATGTAAAAAGTTATATCATATATTATTATTAATTTAATTGCAATGGAGCAGACGCTCCGGTGGCAATTCCCTTTCATCCAATTACCCGTTTTTATTTTTTTATTTTCTAGTATAATTTGAATTTTAAATTCCTCCCCCATCTACTTTTGCGATTTACACATTTTAAATTGCTTTAGCGTTTTCGGTAAATTATTCATCGCTTCACTTGGTAATTTGTTCCAATCCCTGACACCTTTACCCACAAAAAGAAAATTTTCTCATTCCATATATATAAATCATATCTTACACAACATTTTTAGTCACAATTAGTATCCTACATACTTAATTGTCCTTTGAAACGGTACAAGAATGTACTTTTAAAATATTAATTTTGTATCCATTTATACAAAGCAATCTGCTATACAAACAGGATGCCGAAGATAACCATTTTATATCATTTTGTATCCAGCTACACAATCTCGCAGCCCTGGTCTATAAATAGTGTTTCCAGGTACAGGTTGTTAAAAATCGGGACGGAAGGTCAAAGAAATCGGGATTCGGTGTTACAAATCGGGACAAATTTCAATAAATGGGTTTTTATACGACTAACGTTTATTTTTATAATTTATGAAGGACAGGTGTAATTTCAGTTGGTATTTAACTATAATATGATAGAAACTTATGAATCTTACTAAATATTATAGTAATAATGAGAATTGTTGACTAAAGTATTTATTTTATTAGTAAAATTGTATTTAGTGTTAGATTTAATTGCTTTTATCATAGGTTTTTTTATAATGTAATTATGAAATGCCTTATAAGACAAGGTGAAACTTGTTTTAACTGCTTTGACATGCCCGAATGATTGTTTGAGCTCTTAGACCAAATGATATTAACCTGGGATAATTTCCTTTCAGCTGCCACGTTTGAAACCGGTAATGATGCCATGAAAGCAAATATTAGAGTCATACGTCTCGCAAAAGTATTTTAAAGTTTGAGCTCATTTTGCATAGTATGAGAAATGACCATAAAGTTTCAGGATGGAGTTCTCCAGTTAAAATTTACTCATACACGGAGCATATGTTACATTGTTACGCAAAAAGTGTGTAGGACATGCCGCTGATATAATTTGATTATTACTATGGTGCAGTAACTGGGAAAACTGAATTGCTGCATCTAAAGTTCACATCTGCGTTGTGTGCATAGTAACTAGTAAGATGTTTACTGTCAACACTGGTGTCACATTATTTATGACGATCTTCGTATGTTAAATAAATATTATTTTGTAGACTGAATTAAGATTGTAATCTTTTGCAGTTTATTTAGTTTGTTCTGCCTAAAGTCCTCCAATACCAACAACCTTTAACCGTGTTTGTAATAATTTTGAAATAGGTTTGATCCGAAGATTTGCAGGTTCGATTCTATTCAAGATCTAATCAATTTTCTCTCCACTAATATGATGTTTCGAAACTTCTCATTATGCAACTATTATTATTATGTTATTAAAACTCAATCCGTTGCTAAATTAATATTGTCTTGCTTGTTAGACTTTTCTACCAACAATTCTCCTCTCAATTAACTTTTTTTTTTTTCAGAGATCCTACTATCTTTTCTAAACATATCGGATCAAACAATATTTATTCAACCTGCTATTCTTTTTCCTTTTACCCTTAAGCTTTTAATTTGCTAATATTTTGAACTGCTATGTTACACTGGGCTTCTTCAGTCGTGTCAGTATTTTTTTTTTTTTTGGGGGGGGGGGGGTGCTTCAGCTTCATTCATGTCTTTAAAAAATTCAAGTTTTTGAAGTTGTGGTTGGGCTGTAAAATCTTACCATCAACAAAAAAAAATTATGTACTATGGTGACTGGAGGCGTCAGTAGCAACAGTCTGAAATTTATCGTTTTGAATAGTTTCGATCGCTTCATGAGTAGATACCGAACCTAAACCATTACGCGTATGTGCAATCCCAATAGCCTTTGATCTTCCAAGTGACAATTTCTCAGAAATTTTAGAATCATTATGCTAAGTACGATCGAGTTTTGATTCACAACCGACTGAACTGAATGACAAGGTGTGCTTAACCGGGTGATATGTCTTTGTAATTTAAGCATTTATCACTTCTTCTTGATTCTTTGGTGCTCATTTGATCGCTGTTAAAAATATTTTCAGCGATTTTGTTAAACTGACATTCCCTTCTTTCTTCTTGTTTTCATTACCTTTCTGGTGTTTCGCTTTGTCCTTTTAGCCACCATGAAACGTACTAAACTGTTTTTGGCACAATGTGCAAGTTAGTGGGATCAGTTGTACCATAAGCTGTGAATAGCACTGTTGGTTGGCCGCGATGCGCCTGACTTTTTGCGATAAGTGATGGGTGTTTATCACTAAAAAATTGGGACATTTAGTGTCCCAATCGAGGATAAATCGGGACGCGTCCCTAGACCGCTGAAAATCTGGACGTCCCGCGCAAATCGGGACACCTGGCAACGCTATTTATAGACTACAAAAGCGGCCGCAGGCATGCTACTACGGTAACAATGGGTGAAGGTTAGTCGTAACAATCCATTGCTATGAGGCAGCAGTACACGTCTTTTTTCTCTGGTTGCAGTTGTGTTGTCGAATTGGCTGGACTGGGTTGCTATCAAGAAAGCGTAAGTACTTTGAAACTGGTTGCTGAAAACTAGATGCAAATAAACGGGATGGGACGTATGATGGAAACTGCATTAGTCAATTATTAGACTGCGCGGCTGAAGCACAGATTGGCTGTTGTGTCAATTGTTTTGAGTAAACATTTTTGACTTAAAAAAAAAATGAATACAGCTTACGAGTTTCGAATACGCTGAGTATTTAAGTTGGAAAGACTTCTCTTTCAACTATACAGATTTATCATATTTATGTGAGTGATAATTACCTTTGATTTAAGATGTAACCACATATTGCTTTAAGGTTTGCATTCCAATATTTATTGTACTGAAGATTTTATGTTTAAATACAATTATTGGCATTCGGCACTTTATCTATATAACTACTTGTGCATTTGAATAACGTTAGCAAAGTTTTCTCACTATTAATACCGTGCCTGTAGTGTTTTATGCGTTAACGGCGAAAGAATGGCCTACAAGGAACTTCTTTAATGTCCCAAACTCATGGATATTGCTGAAATATAACAACTATGTTATCGTGGCTTTATAACTCATTAGTGATGTGGTGAACAATACAAAGTATTATATAATCTCAAAACCGGGCAGACCGAAAGAACAATCGGGCCGCTTTCTTTCCGTCGTGATTCGCGTACCGTAAAACTTGAAACCAATTCCCACTGCTGATGAAAGAACGACCTGTAAGAATATGCAAACAAATGATGCCAATTTTCCGTAGAAAATATTTTGCCTTATTTCATCTGCTGGTGCAGTAATTCGGATTTTGTTTTAAATAGAATTTAAACCAGTAGCCCCTATGCTTCAATTTCCTTAAAGCAGTTTTCAGTCATTGGTGATATGAGGCTTCTAGGATGAATTGCAGGTGATAAAGCGTGACGAGAAATCCAGATCTTCCGTAACGCAACATTTCTTCGGCTTAGGATACATTCACGAGTTAAGCTGAAGGAAACACTCTCGGGGCTCACATGATTTATCAGCCGTTCAGAAACGCAGGGGCTCTTGAACAAATCTGTTTGCAATTATTACATGAAAATTTTCTCCGAGATTGTTGAGGCAATTGGTTTCACTGAATATTTAAACATGAGCAACTTTATACTGGAACTGATTATGATAACAGCATCTTATTTGAAATCTTTAGTAAACCTTAAATTGCGTTTTTTAAAAGTTAACTATCATGTTAGCGCAGGAGTCTGCACTGACACTGTTGTATTAAGGGCACGTCAATCAATTACGTGAGGTGAAATAGGGGGGGAGGGAGGTGTTCGACAGAAATCGTCATCTTTTTAATTCCTGGAACAGTAGAACTAAGTCTACAAATGACATCGATCCCAACGTTACGGAAAGGGGGGAGGGGGTATAACCGCCCGTGAGAACAGGAGAGCTAAAAAAGTCTCCCAAAAATTACGAGGCCGTCAGCAGGAGGGGGGGGGGGCAAGATTCCCCAAAAAAATCACGTAATTATTGGACGCCCCCTAAGACGTCACTCTAAAATTAATAAATTCGTTCGAAACTTTTATTTTACTGATTTCTCATTGCAGCTGAACATCCCATCCCTTCTACTGAATACCGAATGTGCTGGCGCTGGGCATTGGTGATGAGATTTACTCTGCGAGTCTTGTAAGGTAAGCTTTAGTCACGTCTGACGTCAACAGAAAAACTAAGCAGAATGAGTTGTACATGAAAAAGCTTCTGACTAAGTTATATGTATTCTGCTTTCAACCAGTCTGGACTCCCTCAACTACATGCAATTTCTTTCCCTTTTTCCTACTTCATTTGCGGAAAGGACTAAAGTTTTTTTTTTTTTTCGTGAGATGAGGTCAAACGATAAAAACGTTTCGTGATAAAGCAGACTTTGAATTAGGTAATATAATTTACTAGCTGAGGAAGAAGACAGAACTGTTTCGATTTCAGATAGTTCCTTTAAGAATTTTTTCGCAGACATTCATTTATAGACCAACGGTTCCCAAACCATGGGTAGCGACCTACTGGTGGGTCGCGGAACAATCGAGGTTTTTGCCACAAAAATATATCTTTTATTTAATCTATTTAAAAACACAAAACGAGATTTCTTCTTTAAAGGCAATTTTCAAGGAAAAACTCATATATTTCCTTCTGGATGAATGTACGAGCAGAGTATCCAGAAATATCTAAATTAGCTCTGAAGTTCTTGATGCCATTCAACACGACATACTAGTGTGAATGAGCTTTTTCTGCTTTATTGTTGTTGAAAAACAAATAGAGAAATAAACTACGCGCAGAAAGAGACTTAAAGGTTAAAATTAACCAGCGTTAACCCTGATATCGATACCCTCATCAGTAAACTTAACCGGTGCCAGAAATCTCAATGATTGTAAAGTAGTGTTTTTATAATAATTAAACGTATATTTTATTATCTTTGTAACAAAGCGGGAAGCGGCTGCACAAAGCATCACCTCATCGAGTTGACCGCTGAAATTCCAAGATTAGTTAAAACTCGATTTGCAAATTAAAATGTCACTGATGTGCCAAGTCGTATCTTGCTGGAAAACACCTACAAATTCCATTTTAGTGGTTGACTGGTAAGTTTACCATTGTTTTCCTGCTCCGTCTTCCATATTTTCACATATTTGGATACAGTAAAACACAATGATAAACCTACAAACCAACCACTAAAATCGGGTCTGCAGGTGGTTTCCACCAACAAGCGACTTGGCAGACCAGTTGCATTTTAATATGCTGATCGAGTTACTTCTAATCGTGGAATTTCAGCAGTCGATGGTCTGACCAACCGCCTCCCGGTCTATAATATGTTTGTTGCTTTATGTTATCAGTTCTTGATATTGTTGATAGTATATCTTTTGTACGAAAATTTGTCTTTTCGTAGGATAGGATAGTAGATAGCGTATCGATTTCATACAACAGTTCCCATTCTGATATTAGGTAGACTCTCATATTGGGTGGGTCGCGAAATTTTTTTTTACTCAAAATTGGGTCGTGTACCAGTGAAGGTTGGGAACCGCTGCATTAGACAATCGATGTTAGGTGATTGCAGCTAAGTAAAACAACATTTTAAATGGCAAAACTCCATTATTGCCGCAGTTTCTTTAATTAACATTCCCAGATTGTTAACGAGCAATTTGTAACCATTCACTTTGTACTAAAAGTGTTCTAAAATCTTTGTTGTATGTTTAAGCTAATTTCGAAATAAGTTTCAATAAATCGCGAGTGATAGGGTGACTTGTAGCAAGTATTTTCGCTGACATCTCTGCTGCCAGAGGTGCGATTTTATATCAGAAAATAGTTTGCATAGATTGGCCATATCACACAACCTAGCTCTAAAGATTTTAAACTCGGCGAAGGTATACCGTACGGCATTGCCTTTCATATTGGTTAGGTTATCGTACACGGTATTTCTAATGGAAGAAATATTAGTCTCTGCGTTAATGTCTGACACGTGCATCAACATTTTTTAAAAAAGATTTATCATCAAATGATAAATAATATCTAATAACAATTTGTTTGTTAAAATGTATGGTCTTAGGAGTTAAGGGCTATGTGATTACTGATCAAGCGTGAAATTCCGAGTTAGGTCTCAGTAATCCCAACACACGGATAGGAGTTTACGTGGCTGGCTGGCGATGGTTGCCTTACAACTCTCTACTCTACAGTTTTTCCTTTTTGCTTTCAATTCATTTTTATGTTCTTCGGGTTATTACCTCCATTTGCGATAAGATCTGGTGTACTTTGTTTTAAAAAATATTAAGCCATAATGCTAAGCATTGTTTATGCCTCCTCTCTGAACTTAGACAAAGGCCTTTAAACACAGTTAACGGGGAAGTATTAAAGGAAAACGTTGTCTGAAATAATTTTATTTCAAATTAAACAAAAAGAGCATTTAACTGTTTCATCGTCGTTAATGGCCGTTAAGAATAAAAATATATTATTACCGCGTTAAATGGAATCTTACTAATTTCAACTAGAATAAGTTACGGTTGGGTGTTGTATTCAGTCTTGTTTAATTTTGGCATACTAGAATTTCATAGATATATAGGAATTATTTCGGAAGTTGACTTGGTATATCAAATCTAATGATATGTTCTTATTCCATTGTACATTTGTATAGTTGTTCCCAACCATAGAATTGACGTAGCTTTAGTCTAGAATTAACTCTATCTAAACAAATTTACAATTCATTGAACTTAAGTTTGACCTAATTATGCTATCGAAAACTTAAGTATTGAGCATTCATTATTACAAACATTATTTATTTGAATTGTTTTAATAAATAAGAAAGAAACTTATTTTCAGTGATTAATGAGCTTGTTGTATTATATTTTAGTCTGCCTAACATAGATAATTGTTTTATATTGGATTTAAATGATTAGAGGTTTAATAATTTTAATCATATGCCTGAAGAATTCAATGAAAACGAAAGTTTAAGAACTCCAAGTAAACATTATTTCTCAGCCTGATCAGCAGTGTATTGGCCAATAGGCCTCCTGTCCTTATACTATCTAAGTCTAATGACATACTATCCGGTAAAACGCATAACCGCAAAAAGCTGCGGTACCTGTGAATCCACAAGAACCTGTTATCTTGCAGGGCATGACAAAGTAGAGAAACCGCAATCCGGAAAACGCGCCCGGTTTTTTTCTACCGCTTCCTGTCGGCGGAATGAAAATTTCCGCAACCGCGCGGATTGGATGGAGAAACACAAAGAAAGGAGGGGGTAGTGACACATTAGCCGCTCAGTTTTACTCCGGACGCGGATTTTCGCATGTGAAAAATGTCATCTGAAGAGATTATTGCGCTTGTTGAGCAACAACAGCCAATTTGGGATGAAGGGAGAGATGTGTACAAAGACAAATTTGAAAAAGAGAAGGCGTGGTTGGCTGTAGCAAGAGGGTTGTACCAGGACTGGGATGAACAGAGCAAAGAAGAGCATATAAAAAAAATGTAAGTACTAAAATTTATTTTTATTGTTAAGTTAAAAATTTTATTTCAATAATAGTATTTTTCTTGAAATGGAACGGCACTCACTCCAACAAAGTAATCAGCAAAAGAATCCCGAACTTTAATTCCACGATCACGAGGACCTGACTTCAAGCAGACGATCGAATGATGACATTGACATTCTGTAGTACGTATAAAACTTATCATTGTACTTTCTAACGTCTGCATAAAAAGCAGGAAACTTATGTGGGCACGGTTGTATAGGTGCACAGAATATCTACGTTTACGACGCATCTGTAACAAGCCTTCACTTTCAGCAGCGCAAACAACTGCGACATTTATGAAGTGAGCCACATCCATTCTCTGAGCAAACTGAAATGACACTGAACAAAGAACGCGCTGGAAACCTCCTCAAGCATGCGGTTTCCCCACCTATGCCATCTAGCTCCAAACGCGGTTTCTTCCTATGCGTTTGTGGTTGCGGATTCCGGGGTCCGCATAGTATGTCATTAGCATAAAGCAGGGATGGCCAACCCGTGGATTGCATGCGGCCCGCCAAGAACATTTTTCCTGCCCACAAGATTCATCACACTTTTACAAAATACGTTTATTTTATAATGGCCTAAGTAGTGAAAACAAAGGTATTAAAAAATAAATTATTTGTGCATCAATATATTTACTTTGTGTTATATATTTCTTTACAATGTGCGTTTAGTTTCTTTATTATTATATTATCTATATTTACATGAAAGAATAATATTAAACACAATAATCATAACTCATTGTGTTTCAATTTTTCACTCCAAAAAATACCTATTGTCGGTCTAAATCTAATATGGGGATATATAATTTCGTATGCGGCCCGCGGAGTTATAATGCATTTCCAAAGTGACCCGCAAGATCATTTGGGTTGGCCACCCCTGGCTCTAAAGCAATGTTCCATTAAAGTTTGCTGTTAGATGAACATATCGAATGGATATTTCCTGAACACTGCGAGTTCATAACTGGTCACTTATATTCGTTTTAGAATACATTGGCTTTTTTCATCTATGTAATTGTAAACTATTACTGTTGATACCTAAAACTCAGAGAATGCTTTGGAACGTTCGGAGTGAAATGATGAGTTAGATATTCTTGATGACGCTACAATGTTTCCTTTATGTGAGGTTTGGCGAGACGAGTCTTCATTAATTTGTACAGCAGCAGCCACAGCCAATTACTGCTCCGTTGAGCAGAGTAGGGTGGAGTGTGTTGTCGGTAGACATTTACTCCAGCTTCATTTTGATGGGGCATTTCTTCTCTGTTGGTTTGTCGTCACTTTGGCTGTCGATGTTTTCTTGTACTGAGTGGGTGCCACCGCGACCTTCTTCCTCAGAAGTGGTTGGCCGCAATTTGTGTCGTTCCATTAGTGCTGCCTCAGGGGGGCAGTGGTGTCTTCTTTTGATGTAAGGTGATTTACGAGCCTTGTGAGAAGGGTGATGAGTGAATCCAACCTTTCTTCTCTTTGATCGGATGATTGACGGGTGGTGTGGTCGGATGATTCTCTGCCGGTGATCTTTTGCCTGGGTTGACTCTTTGGTGGACGCCGTCTGGTGTGATCCACGTGATGCTTAGTCGTCTCCGTTGGCGCAGCCTCTTGTCGTCTTGTTAGCGGAGAGCAGTGCGATTTCCGGCGCTCCTCGGGCCGTGTAGTAGCAGTAGGAGTAGGGCAGACAACGCACTCTTGCCGTCTGGTTGCGGGCTGCGTATGTGACCTGCTACTCGGATGAGGATTCTTCCTACTGCGTTGCTGCTTCCATGCTCGGCAGCCGCGATACGAAGCAGCATGTGAAGAGCCGCAGTTGCAGCAAACGGCGTCCTCGCGACGCTGGTTGCATTCCGCGACATAATGTCCACCACCACAACGAACGCATCTTGCTGGCTCTGTGCATTCGCTAGCAAGATGCCGGAATTTTTGGTACCTGTAGCATTGCACCAGCTTGCGTGGCTGTGGTTTTTCTGCAGATTTCTGCGTAGAAGTGCCGGCCTTCTTCGTCCTGGGGCAGGAGAGTGTGACTTCATAAGATATGGAGTCCTGCTGCAACATCTGGATGACGGCTTCAAAGTCTTCAGGGCAGGACAGCAAGATCTTCAGTCCCAGATGGTCTGGCCAGCTGAATACAGGAAGCTTCATGGCACTCTGCATCTGAGCCAGTAAAATGCAGTAGTTCCCTGCATAGCTGACGGTGATCGGTGGTACTGGGCCTACTTGTGCGGCAGGAAAGGTTACTGGAGCTGGTGAGTCAGGCTCACCATTTTGAGAAGGCGAAGGAATTGGTGAAGAGGGTTGTGTGGGCCTTATCGGCGTCGTCTTGAAGTTGCGGTACGTCTTTGGGTCTGGAACCTTCTTTTGGTGTCTTCAACATATTCCTCCCAGACGAAGTCGCTGGCCAGTGGGGTTGGAAATACGAGTGCCTCCGGCCACGCCTCGACTCCTCCAACAGGGCGATACTTATTGACCAGGTGTCGGTGGTCGCGGCTTGTCAGGGCCTTCTTGAAAGTGGCAGCGTCGCAGGTGGGAACCCGCCAGCTGAACTGAAGGCCGTCAAGGATGACTGAGATAGCGAAACACCATTTCTCAGGGTTGCCTTGTGCAAGGCGTCTTTTCCAAACATTAAAGGACCAGTCTTCTGGTCTGACTTCTTCCACAACACGTTCAGTGGCCCCTGGTGGAAGATGGGAGGCCTCCGCCAAGAAGCCAACTTCCCGCGGGAAGGCGCCAGGTGGTTTGAATTTCTTCCTCCGTTTTGCCTTCTTGATTACGGCCAGCTTCACGGGCGACTCGGAGGCGCTACTAGAAGCTGTAGTGTCTGCCTTAGTGAGAGCAGATAGGCACGAACGAGTAGACTTGGCTGTACCAGTCTGCACAGGCGACGTGGATGCCATCGTGTCCGTTTATGTGCGTATTGGACTTAACCCAATGTGTTTCTCTCTCGCAGTTTGTCAGCTATCAGCTCAAACGCGTTGGATGAACAGATTCGCGTGCTCCTTATCAAGTAGTTGAGTTATGTCCTGTTTAACCTGGCGATACAGTGTTAGTGGCTTTTGTTCTCCATTCTCTCTTAAAAGAATACGCATATCTATACAAAAGATTTGTAATACAGTAGCACTCCAATTATCCGAACTCCGATTATGCGAATCGCTGATTATCCAGATCGCTTTTTTAATTAATATGGAAACGTACTATGAAAAAGCTTTCCCTATTTTATAAAAACCAACCCATAGCTTGGATGACTGCAGCATTGTTTATAGAGTGGTACGGCGAAATTTTCATACCTGAAGTGAGAAAGCACCAAAAACCTCTTGGAAAAGAAGGAGGTGCTTTTGGTTGTTGATAATGCACCAACTCATGCCACCGAAGAAGTTTTAGAAAGAGGGAATGGCCAGTTTAAAACAATCATTTTACCGCTAAACGTCACAAGCTTGTTGCAATCAATGGACTAGTCTGTTATCGAAGCCTTGAAACGACATTACAGAAGGCAATTTTAGGGAAACTTTTGGTGGAGGGCGAAGACGAAACAGGTGTGTTTACTAACCACAAAAAAATAAGTTTGAAAGATTGCACTTACATGGTGGCGGAAGCTTGGGGCTTGGTTAAGGCAGTTAAGACGTGCGTGGAACAAGTTGAAAGACATACCAACTGAAGAAGAAAAGGAAAGAAGAAAAAGGAAGCTCAAGAAAAAGATAGGAAAGAGACAGGAGAAGATGTGGATGACGCGTCACTTGAAGAATTCAGAAATATTCTTTTGAAAATTCCTGGACTTTCAGAAGTTAGTGCTGAAGATATAGATTATTCAGACCGTGGGTATGAAATTCTAAATGATGATGAACTTATTAAAGTGTGAAAGAAGAAAGTGTCGAGGAATAAGTTGACCTTAATATCGAAGTTGAAGCAGACACGGGACCATCAGCGTTGATGTGAATGGAGCATCAGTCAGAGTGTGACCACATGCAACTTCTCACTGTGAAGCGTTTTCGCGAATAGGCTGCCCGAAAACGGATGAGTACAGTCAAACAGCTCACTTTGCCCGAGATGTTCAGCAAGCAATGACTTATTTACCGTAGAGTACGTACATACTGTACTAATGTACAGCACTTGTAAGTACGCTTCACGTGTAAAAGTGTTGCCTATTCATTTAATTAATTAAAAGCTGTTTTTCTCCCATTTTCAACATGCATCTAATAATTAATTAAAATAGGCCCTTTTTCGGAAAAACCTAATTATGTGAATGGGGTCCGGTCCTAATTGATTCTGATAATTGGAGTTCTACTGTACCTTTGTTTAATTATTTTACTTCGTTTTAAGCAATATTGTCATACTGCTCGTGGAGAAATGTTCCTAGAATTAACAGTTAATTTCCACGTTTGACATCGCATTTAATGTGTTTATCGTGCATAGTGTAGCCTGAAAAAAGGTCTTATAGTTCCTTGTTCATAATTGCCTTTTTCAGCGCGTGTACGATTAAATAACTATATGAGACATGTTCTCGTCGTTAAGTATTAACTTGGAGTGAACACCATGCTTCCACACCTCCCCAGAAGCTGGCGACTGAGGATTGAATTACCAAAAAATACATGAAAACACGGTGTTCACTCGAGATTAGCACAGATAATTATATTAATGATTAAATAAATAACTGTCGGGTTACACATCGATGTTTAATTTTTCCATAAATATTTCGAGGTTCATAATTCCAATGCATGATTAAGATTAAAAATGAAAACAATTCCGAAATTGAGGTGTGCGGAACACGCATACAACCAGGAGAGTTATTTGAGTATCCTGTGCTATCCGTAGAACTTAAGTTGACGATAGGCTTGATTGGCACCGACTGTTATGTTCCCATAGTTGGTCTGTTTACGAAGTCCATAACCCTGCCGTAATATAAAAGTCAAATAAATCAATCTGCTGCGGTAAATCTAACGTTAATTTTTTTCTCGTTTCAGTCAACACTTTATCATACTTGGATGCTGCGCTTATTAACTTTACAGCCAATGTACAGTAGATCTGCAGTTAACCTATTCATAATCTCTATGTCTTAACTTATAGCGTTCCTGCTCTTCACTGGCTGACTAAAACCACTATACCAGACTATGGTGCAATCTTGATAGTAAATTCATCTTCTTACGCCCCACGGAGTATGTACCCTCCATGGGAACTCTCTTGGAATGCTGAATTACGGTGGTTACCCTTTCCCTTCCACAGTGTTCGAATTTATTCTACGTAGGTCCTACGCTTTTGAAAGATACTGTGGGGCTGGTAAGCCTAACTTCCCCACCCGATGGAAGAATGACCTCGCTCTATACACACTGCGGTGAGGTTTGGGATTTAACCCACTACTTTGGCGCACAATGTAATGATTAGGAATTGTGCACACACCAAGTGCCCGGATAGGCGGTGTAAAAAAAACTTTCACACACTAACACAGTGAAGATCTCTCTCACTGCAAGCGCGGTAGTCCAGTTCCAGGCGCGACCGCGTGGTCCATGACTGGAGAAGGACCCTGTGGATGGCAGGCGCACGTCAGCGCCCAACGACGGTCGCTCCACGAGTGCTGTCTCGTCGTCCTGCCCTTGAGGTCCCGGCGGAAAGTGCAAGTTCCTCGTCGTCACTCATATGGACCCCAATATGAAGCATCCGAGAGTCATGTATTAGCGGCGTAAATCGTGAGGAGATCACCATTGGCCTCTTTCAAACCGAGAAACGGGCGAAGCCTGCGGCGCCCCTAATAGGCGGGAGGGAGTGTTGCGATTGAAAGTCCTACACAACAGATCTTCCTTTCTGTCACATCTCTTAAGCATGCAACCATAATGGCGTCCTTAGCCGTGGCCCATACAAATGTGTCTGAGGACTATTCAGCACACGTGTCAGCGCCGGATCCCCATCACTGTGCAGCAAACACCTGAGTTAGCGGAGTGGGGTAATAAGTGTATGTTAAACTGTATAGTCGCAAAGCGTATCCAGCTTGACTGGCGCCAAAGTGGGACAGTGACCCCAGACCAAAAATATGGTAGCGGAGGGTCGAGATTACAAGCAGGTAGACCGCTCGCCGTCTCAAGGATTTTTTTGCGATTTCAGTGACAGCATGCATTAATGGTTATAGCTATTTTGCCTTTTTAGT
Source organism: Vandiemenella viatica (assembly GCA_031002005.1). Classification (NCBI taxonomy): domain Eukaryota; kingdom Metazoa; phylum Arthropoda; class Insecta; order Orthoptera; family Morabidae; genus Vandiemenella; species Vandiemenella viatica. Next base: position 41,541,243 of record JARYHS010013630.1, read on the forward strand.
GAAACATTCACTGTAAGTACTCCGTTTCTGAACCTACGAATAGCTTTTGAAAGAACATATAGCGCTGATTTGGAACGACAGTTACAATAAATTGTGGATCAAAGACACGTGACATTGAGATAAAACTGTCGTTTTTCGAGTAACTACAGACACACGAATGCGTGAAGAGTCAATGAGAGGCTCACGAGTGAATGTATAGAGAATAAGAACTCAGCAACAAGGATTGTAAATAATTATTGTCAAATTTTGTTTACTTTCTCCGCAAAACATCAGATGGGACGTTTCCGGGACACCTGGATTGTTGAAAAAGCAAATCGATGAAACTGATGACGCCGACATAGTTTTCGTAATGAGAGACGAATAGGGTCTAGCTTCCGGGCGATCACTTGGGATACACCGAAGAGATTGTCTGCAAGTTAAAGAAGGGCTTATGTGTTGTGAGAAAGAATTGACTTCACTTTCAGTGCAGACAAGTGATCAGCTGGTATATGCGAGCTGCAGATGAGTAGAGAATCGATATCGCTATACACTAGTGATACAGTGTGTTTCTAATGAGGCAGTAAAGGTCACGGTTCGTTGTGCTCCGACTACGAGTTGATTGCTGAGGCATCAAAATGATAATATCAAAGACTTAACCCTCCATCCACCGCAAAACAAAGTGCACCTTATCAGCGACGTGGTGTTTAACATCACGCAATAGGCACTTTTCACTGAGCTGATGTCATTTATAAACGCTCTGCTAGTTTTTGCTTAATAATACAGTCGTATTAGATGAAAAAAAGGGGCAAACCTCGGAATGAAAGATAAGAAGCTGTAAATTTGCACAAACCTTTGTTTTGACATTTTATAAGCTACCCCAAAAGTCTCATAGAATTTTGTGGACGCGAGTCAAAATATTCAAGGTCAAAGGTCGCAATTTTTTTTTTATATATATAAATATCTCACAACCTTCACTCTAAATTCTATTTTGAGTTATTAGAAAAGTTGTAGAGCATAAAATTCTCTACTAATTTTGTTATAGGGAATCTCATAGATTAACCCTTCTTGAGATAGAGTTGGGAGCGCTTAACCGCATGGACGATAAAGAAACGTTAACTGTTGAATCCAATACACATTACGATTTATAAAGTTAATTATTTTTTAATAGTGTCATAATTACGAATAAACTTTAATTAATAATTTATATTTATGGATATTTTATTTATAAATCGTACATTCGTTTAATATTAATTTATATTAATTGACAAAGGGTTAGCCCCGAAATATTGTTTTTTTTTGTGTTTGTATATTATATTTTATCTGTGATTAGCCGCTTTCAGAAAGCGATTTTCTGAATGTTCTGCGCGGTTTACAAGCGTTGAAAACTGCATGTATTGAAAGGAATTTGGACACGCTGAATATTTAAACACCTTAACTTCTGTGATGAGCATATCGATTGTCGAAATGTGTACATAATTAAAAATTCTATTTCAGCATCGAAGCGACGCTTAGAAGATAATCAATTGTACCTCGTAAAAAAAAAAAAAAAAAAAAAAAAAAAAAAAAAAAAAAAAAAAAAAAAAAAAAAAGAGGCCTTCGATTTTAAAACATTCGGTATGTAACCATCTAATGAAACAGCAGAGAAGATTACACAAGGGGGAAAAAAAATGAGACTATAAACGCACGATCAAGAAGGTGAGTAGGGGAAGGCTAGGCAAAGTGGCCAGGCTAGGATTTGACGATGTTTTAAAATAACTTACACTATACCTAAAAGCATCAAAATCAGGCGTTATAGAGTTCACTGTCCTAGTACATACCAGTATTTTTTAGTTAGTTAGTGGCCACTTAGCTTCAAAATCAGAAAAGACTGATTAAAAATGCTCTAAATTTGCAAAACGGTGTAGGCTACTTTATTTTAAAAAAGTCATATAACTTGTGAATAATAGAAATAATAACGTGCTAAAGACACTTGAATTGTAATTTTCACAAACGAAGGAATAGATGTTTCGTTCAGCTTCATCACAGTTTGTGAGCCCAAAAGCAACACATTTGGCACTGGATCCATCGTTTTCGTGATACTGTGCTGAAAAACTTTCGTTGCAGTACAGAACACTGTGTGTTCTTGATCATCGTCATTATCAATTAACACTGTTTTTGGTTAGATTTCCTGCGGTTGGTGGTTTTGTATCTAGCATTGGTTTCATTCTTTTTTGTTTTCTTTTTGTTAGCTTTTGGAGCGTCAAATGCATTTTTATATGAACGTGATGCGAACATCTTCAAAGAACCTTTGTTTCGGCCTTAGCATTTGCTTTTTCCTGCTATTTTGCACAATATCTTTTGAGCTCAAGAAAAAGAAGTTTCCGGTCGTTAAAATACCACCACAAAATAGAAATATTTAATTACTTAATTTTTGATTATTATTAATATACTCATTTCAGCTTCACATGGTAATAAAGCATCTATCCAAAGCATTGTATAATGTTGATAATATGCAAAGAACAAACATTATCAGTACGCAGCAGACAGAGGCCACGGCCACCAGTAGGTGGCCATTTTGCCCGATTTGGCACCGTTATAGAAACGTCATTCTATCTTAACAGTGCAAAGAAACAATCATGATCACCAAATCAGGAACTTACAGCAAACATCACTCTTGCAAAAGAATTTCATTCAGAAGCGGTAAGTCATCTCTTAGTAATAAATTCATAAACTGACCATTTACCAAACATTAGGTTCATCAAAAACCACAAATATTCTAATAAATTCGAAAGATTGTACGCTAACCGGAACGGGCTTCTCTAGGTAACAGAAAGCATTAAGTTGTACTATTTATCATTTTTCCAGCTGTGATTGCACCATCCCTTGACCCAAAAAACCCCAATGGCTACTTTGCCCAGCTCTCACCTACTCTTTAATTTAAAGACAGCGTTATTAAAATAGCAGAAGAACGAGGCGATTTTTTTAGAAAAATTGGTAAAAGATCGTATACTTTTTGAATATGTCTTTATAGCTTCCAAAGCAAATTACTATACAGTTTGCTATATTAATTGCTTAAATCGAGTACCGTCTGCATCGTCAAGATACAGTCGTGGTAGCAGTGAAAGAGATTTTTTGTTATTTAGAAAATAATGTAGATTCACAATTTTCATTGAAAGAATATATGTACCATATGAGAAGACAATCAATTAAAAATTAAGGGAAAAATATTTAACTGGCATAATTATTACGACGACGGTTGGTTCATTCACCATTATATCTTTTCGCGATACACAGTCTAATGTATTAACAAAAGCTTGGTACGAAAAAAAAAAAAAAAAAACAATCCTGAAGAAGAACGAATACGGGCTCCTTGATTATCAGTCCTCAAATTGCTCGATGATGTAACTGAAGAAATACCAAAACCTTTATTACATTTTTAGAAGAATTTATAATGAAAATAGAAAAGGAGAAAGGGATTATTTGAAAAGAAAATGCACATCTTCAAGTCATGGCTTCGATGCGAGAACGGTCATTTTCCTCGCAGTTACTATTAAACCTATTTGTATTTCTTCATAGAAGATATGTATCTAAAAGAAAACCGAGCGTGGTGGTGTAACGGATAGCGTTCTGGCCTCGCATTCGGGAGGACGGCGGTTCGAATCCCCGTCCGGACATCCAGATTTGGGTTTTCCATGGTTTCCCAAATCACTCCAGGCAAGTACCGGGATGCTTCCTTAAAAAGCCCATGTCCGAATTCCTTCCCATTCCTTGCCCCATCCTTTCCCGTCTCTAAAGACCTAGCTGTTGAGAGACGTAAAGCAGTTAAAAAAAATCTAAAAGAAACTATTAGTTGATGCTAGCTTGAGATTTTCTGCTTCGTATAATGATTTCTATGACGTATGACATTTCAGCAGTTTATCACCCACAGCCTCGTATTTTATCATCAGAGGTGCGCTAGTACAATATATTGCAGACAGCGGAGATCTTAATGTCAGTAATCCACACGGTAGTAATACTCTTCTTGTAATGGGAATGATAAAAATAATAACTCCAAAAAGTGCTTTTTTATTCTTAACGCATAAAAAAATGCACAACTAAACCAAGTTATTATATGCAAAGCCATTTATACCTGGATTTTAACATCGTAGTCATGGGCGCTATTACAAAATGTTGCAGACAATGCGCATTGTCAGTACTCTTGACGGTAATAATACTCTTCATGTAATGGGAATGATAAAAATAATAACTCCAAAAAGTGCTTTTTTATGCTGAACGTATTAAAAGAAAAAATAAAAAAACGTACAAAAAAGAGTTGAAAGCAGTATCACATGGATCTCTTCTGGTATATGAAAAGCCAGTTGCACCTGGATTCAGAAGGATTCAAAACGTAAGTGATGAACAAATGCTAACGGAACAAACGTTTAATGCAGTTTATTTTCTGTGGTTATATATAAAGTGAAGAAATATGTCACAATTGCTAGGGTGGAATGGATGTATCGAGCAACTTACAACAAATAATAATAATTTCTCAACTTCTTGGGTAATGTTTCCTTCCTTATATTGATCATCCGGCCAGTAATTTGGATACATTGTGCACCACATTTGCATTGCGCTCTAAATATTTCCAAGACACACAGACAGAAAACGTGCGTAGTAACTTTTGATCAGCCCCTGTACGGGAAAACAAGGGAAATGAACTTTTCTAATGACTCACAATAACGTTTAGGCTAAAGGAAATAAGATATTTGTATAACAAAACCTTTGACCTTGAACATTGTGCCTCGCGTCCACGAGATTCTGTGAGACTTTTGGGCCAGCTTATAAAATGTCAAAACAAAGGTTTATGCAAATTTACAGCTTCTCATCTTTCATTCCGAGGTTGAATCCCCATTTGACTAGGCTGTAATTGTCATTTTCGCTTTGCATCGAGAAATTCTGACAGATTGTTCTTGTTAATTTATTTGACTGACGACACGCTGAATAAATTTTACTGAGCTTTAAATATTGCGATAGTGAGCAAATTGTAAATTTATTAATTCAGTTTTGGTCTTTACTTGCATATAGACCAAACACCACAACGACGATCCCATGCCTCGTATTAATTTCACGGATCTAGGTATCAAGTAGAATTGATTTCAAGTATGAATTATTCTCCATGGCACCCAACATTAAAATAATGATAACAACAAGAAAGGCAGTCACAGATAGTAGGAATATTAATAAATGATTGTTATTTTGAATTTGTTTCAAACTAGAGGACTATATAATGCACATCCGAGCCTGTTCTGATTTCGTCTTGAATCCGTTGTATCAAAATGCGTTACATAGTAGTTTGCTGTTGAGATTATGATTTACGTCATTATTGGCAGATTGTTCTTAGTAATGTGCTTGAGTATCTATTAATCGAAGTTTGTATAGTGTTTGATAAATTGGATGTTCTCCTAATATCTCTGTTTTGATACAGTTTCCCCCCAAAAACGAATAAGCATTTAGTTACGGAATGTTATGCGTTAATGGATTCTGGTTTTAACCTCTTCCCGACAATTATTATAGAATTTCCAGTAATTTCCTCATTAAATGTGATTTAAAAACTAAACTAAATTATCGAATAGTTGTAGTCGTCTTATGTGAAGAGGTATATCTATGGGTTCTACCAATGGGTGTGTCTCATTGCTCCGTGGAAGTTAACAAAAGTTTTAATCGCCCTGTTGTGCCTCATTTTTTCGCTGATTTGCAGATGAAAATTTGCTATGGACAAGCTTGTTATCAAATTGCAGCATTTTCAGCAATACCTGGTTTGTAGTTGGAAGAAGAGAGAAACCTTTGTAAGTATTGATGTTTTCTTATAACGTTTCCTGTGTTTGAATGGAGGCTTTTCCGGTGTAGCAACTGTATATAAAACGTTCTCGGGTCTCCTACCGAGGGAGAGTCTCAATTTGATGCGACGTTTCGAAGTCTCTCAAACTTCGTCTTCCGCCATATTTCTTGTGGAATTGGTGAATGGCAGAGTTTTTTCCCTCTTTTGATATATATTTATCGTTACTTAGGATTCGTATAATAGTAGTATTAGTATAAAAGCATTTTATATCAGCAAGGAATTATGCAAATTAAATTATATTTGTACACCAGACTATTCGACAACTTCACCGCCTCTCTGAAATCAAATTACCCAGGAACTTGACCCATAAATTTGATTCCTTAGTTGCTAATGAGTTTTCACAAGCGACATTTTGGACATCTCCGAGCTTTCTAGTAATTGAATCTCTCTTCTCCAGGCCTTTAAGCCTTGTTAGTCAAATAAAGTGAGAAGTTTTAACCAAACAGAATTTTCCGGATAACATCGATATGGTGGATATTGAGAAGCACAATGTGCACTTTTACATAAATCTGAATAAAAATGATCCACAGGCGTGTGACCAATCAAGTCATTGAACAATGGTGTGACTGTGAAATTTATAAACTACTAGCAGTTACCTGCGACTTCATACGCATGGATTTAGAATTTTGTTACAAGATTTTGATACTGAAAGCCTGAGTGACCGACAGACTTACACACATTATCCGTCTGTTTGTCACCGGGTCGGTTAGTTTTCAAAATTTCATGACAAATTATTTATCTCGAAGAAAGTTTCCTGTGTCCTTCCTTATGATACGAAGTATTTTCTTGTCAAATTTCATTAAGATCGGTTTAGCAATGTAGTAGAGGAAACGTAACAGTCAGACTTACTTTCGCACTTATCTTGTAGATACGCTTGACGTTTGTCTTGGTGTTGTCCGGAGAGCGGCTTCTGTAGGCCACTTTAGGCGCGCCGTTTATCCTATTGGCGACAGTCAGTTGGATGCTGCAGGTGTTGCCACGCTGCCAATTGAGTTACTGACACTCCCACGATCCTGTTCAAGTAACATCTAACATTACATTCTATCTTCATTATTATTCCCTTGTTTCCACATAAATAAATGCGTTAATATCCAGCATGTATTGAAAATATGTCTGTGGCGAAAGATCAAAGCTAAATATTTAAAACAAATCTAAGAAACATATTGATATTATTTAATTTTGTGAGAGCTTTTCAAAAAAAAAGCTTCTGAATTTTGAAAGGAATTTAAGAAAAAAATCTAGGCCTTTAAATTTGTATAACAACTGTGTACTAGTAATAAAAGTGGGCGATTACTGGAAAAGAATCATCTTAGAAGATGTTTATATGGATATGTAGAGGAATAATATGAGTTTCGGGAATGATTTAATAACAAAAAACGTTTAATTGGGATTTACTGCCTTTATAATGGTTTTAATTAAAAAGTTTGGTAACGCACAGAAAATATGGCAGTTGTATGATCATTAATCGGCATTCGCTTCCGAGACTATACAGACTAATGTTTATAAACGCGCTTGAGGGCTATTCAGTACACTATGGATAATTTAGCATTGGTCCAATAATGGCGACTGAGTTTTAAATGTTCATTTGGTCTGAAATTTTGACACTCATTTCAATAGGCAGTAATATTATTGAAAATGTTCATATTAAGGCTACGAAATACATGCTAATGAATTAAAATAGCATGAAATGTGGGTGGTTGCGTACATGTTATTATCTGCGGCATAGGAATATATTCATATGGTATTACGATCACTTGCAAGAGATTTTACATCCTTTGATGCAAATGTTATCGTTGGCGACAAAGATGTGTTTAGCAATGGCCGCCAACTGAACTGCCAACGCTATCGCATGTCGTAACTTTTGTGTTTCCTTATGTCTAAAATACTCGTATATTTCTTTTCGCCTTAATATGCCCTTTTTCTCTAAAAGTATGCTGTTAGGATCCAGCGCCCTTTTTCTCTAAAAGTATGCCTTTAGGATCCAGTGCCAAATTTCTGACCAACGGAACAATTCCTTCTCGGTACGCCTTTATTGGACCATTACCGATAATTTTTCACGTAACTATAATTTCTGGAATTTCATTTCTTATATTGCGTTAAAATATAAGTGTAACCAAAAAAAAAAAGAGCTTTCGGACATCAGTATGAAAATCTAATGTAAGGTAATAACTAAAACAAGGGAAAACTTATAGATGGTTTTTACATTTTTTGCTTCCCAACTTAGTACCAGAATAGAAAGAGTAAAGCATTTTTACACATACCAAGCGAAGCAGCGGGCAAAATCTTAGTTCTGAAATAAACCTGTCGCTGATTTTCCACGAAAACAACGTTTATGGTATTCCAGGCCTCCCCAACCCAGTTCCGTCAACTTACGGTTTACCTCCAGCCATATATAACTGTCATGAATCGGACTGCTCTTCCTGGGACCTTATCCGATGCCTCTATCAAACCACTTTGATAGGAACCCCATGGAGAAGTAGTTCCAAGTTTATTTTTTATTTTGCTTATGATGCTACAAGACATTTACACAATTAGTAGTGTCAAGTGAAGTGGCACTAGCTAATTAAAATCACGGCGTACACTGCTTTAAATTACGAATTATTACACTAACTAGGTATGTGATTTGCTTTGCCAATTACCTTCTCAACCTGTTCATTCAATAGCAAAACTGTTACAGCTGGTAGATATGTTGAGCGTTCTACGGTACTAAGGGCTGTTAGTCATTCATTTCATGCTAATTGTTGTACAGTTTTTTTTTTTTTTTTGATCTAGTTCAAAATGTACAAAGAAAAGTAATTTCTTGTTGAACAATACACGTCGTTTCTTTGTCGATGGAAAGTTAAGTGTAAATAATACAACGACCTCAGTGTTAAATGTCATGCGTATAATATTTTAGTAGAGGAACTGCAAGTCGTGGATCCGGAGGCCAGTAGAAAGAGAGTGGTAAAAAAAATAAAAAAAATAAAAAAAAATCAGTTCTGTACGTACCGCCTACCGAAAAGAGGTGAGGAAGGTGAGGGAAAAGAGGATATTTATATACTTCATTTACAGCACTTTGAGCGTTTGAGTTTTTTAATGGGCAGGAAATTTCATGGCGTAAAAAATGAAGTAGATGTGAAAATCTTCAGTATCACTGTATAATTTAGCTATTAAATTGGTATAAGAAAATAAATTCCTTTTTAGCAACCAAAGTTTAGACCATTTAATTTTATTCGTCTTCAACATAATGAAAACAGCAGCCGTTGCAAGAATTAGTTCCTCATCAAAATTTTCTGTTTTGAACACAGAAAACTACAATTTTTAGGGGTCTCGCTTCTCAGTTGTGAAAACCAAACTGATCTTGTTAACGGCAACTTTTCATTCATGTCATATGTACAAACCGGCTTGCGGTAGCCAGTTTGTGCAAATGGATTGAGCTTGTAAATTCACCTTAAAGCCATAAGCAAAAAAAAAAAAAAAAAAAAAAAATCCACCTGGACGCATTGCAGCTGCAAAATAACAGTACGGGACACATACCGACTGGTAAAAGTTTTGCAGAGGCTCTACAGTCAGGCGGCCCAAAGTACTTACACTGGCGAAGAGGTACGGAAGGTACCTTATGCGGGCAAGTAGATTTGTATGTCGAAGCTTTCTTAAGTTGCCGAATGCTGCAGATACGTAAAGAAGGGATTAATAGCACAGCAACATCGAAACAACTGAAGCTTAATCCAAACACCTCTCCTTCGTCAGTAGTGTCAACAGATATTAGTAAGCAATGTTTCATTAAGGAACTCAAGTAATAAATTATTGCTTTAAACTCCATGTGTCTAAATTGTTACGCAGAGAATTTGCCTCTCCAATTACCACAAGATAAGCACATGCCTGGATTAAACAACTGTTTGAAACAGGCTAAGAGATTGCACCGTCTTTGGAAATCAGTTGTTAGCCAGTATTGACCCGTTGGCGTCAGCAATAAAGAGACGCTTCCAAGGTCACGACACAGCCTGGACGGATTATGTAAGAACAGCTGACAGACAATCCCGCCTGTTTTTATACTATACTGGATGACCCGTGATAAAATTTCGCAAATAAATCACGATGAATAACGAGGTTGTTGGTTTGTAACAGTATGAAAGAAGAAACTCCTCATTTGCAGCAACTGCTTATTTGTTTAGTGTAATAGGTACATGATAAACTACTTAACATTTTACGAAACAATTAGGAAAGACTTTTCGACGCGTAAAACATATTTATGACAAAATGACACTAAGCTGAATAAAATACACACAATGTATTCATATCTCTGTGTTGCTGGAATCATAGCCCGTCAGAAAATTTCGCGAATAAAATATTTACATAGGAATTGTATAGCAAAACAGAAATTTTTCCGTAACCAAAAAAAAAAAAATCTGGAAAGCTATTACTGTAGAAATAAACACCATTTATTGATATCTCTGTGATATGTTCTGCTATTATCTGTCCTGTTACGTGCTCAGTCCTTGTCGACGCAAGTGAAGCAATTTATTAATAATCTGTGACATGTGCTGCTGCTGTGTAGCTGCTTGGCTCTATCTCATACCAGCGACTTTCATAGTTATGGTACCTGATTTATGGCTCGTGACAGAAAAACGCATTGTAGAAAAATTTATAATTTTGCTCTCTAAGGGTAGAATCCCGAAAAACTGCTTATTTAAAATATGATGTGACTAAAGCAGATACCTTAGTATTTAAAATGATACGACATTTATCGATTTCGGATAGGTATTAAGGGAAATAAATGACTTGTGGCAAATTTTTAAAAAAATAATATTTTTGCCCTTTAAGAGTGAAATTCCGAAAGAAAACCTTTCTGAAAATATCATTTGACCAAATTGGAGACCTTAATCTTTAAAATGATATACCTCATTTATTAATTTCGGTTGGGTATGAAGGGAGATAATGGCTTGTTAAAACGCGTTTTTAGAAATATATATAAGATGATTTTACACTTCATTTGTCAAGGATTACGATCCTAACAACGTAAACGTAAAACTGAGTGACATGGTAAAAACAGTCGTGTTAAGAAATTTTTACTAACATAATGCTAAGAATGAAATCGGCATCTAAAAAGCTGGGATCATCGATTTTTATGGGCGTATAACTTACCTGAGAGGTAATACCAACTGGATGGAGCAGTGGCAAGCTGCCTCAATGTTCTCAAAATTTCGATTCGAACTTCATAAACGGTAACGTGACCAGAGTGACGAATTTTTTAGTGGGCGACCACAGTTTAAATCTCCATACCTGATAATTTTTTCGTAATACTTTTGTATCAACTATGCAGTCATCATGCTATTGAGTGATCTGTTGTCTCAGTGGTTAAATGTCATCAGTTCGAACCCGGTCTCGGTTGGTATTTTCAAAGGCCCTTAACCCGACCTTTATCTTTGGCATGGTTCGGAGTGTACGTTAAACTGTAGGTCCCATATACCTGCTTAAATTTATCGGCTTAGGATAGGCTGCTACGCGGAGACGGATTGCGCAGTCTGTAAGAAACTGCCAAATCAGATAGTGAAAAGGCCAGGCGAAATTATTGTAGTAGGCTCCTATGCTATTGGTATTATAATAATTCACACTTTTGTCGCTAAATGTTTTGCTTTGTTTTACTATTTTTTCAAAGTTAACAGTAATTTCTCAAAATAAAATGGAAAGACTATATACTTTCAGAACTTCCTATTGAAATACTTAATTTGTTTTGGAAGTTGCGCAAGCAGAAAAAATCCATTAGGAATACAATATTCCTTCCGGGCATGGTTGGGAAATGTAAACATCATAAAATACGGAAATACACGTTGAAAAAGTTTCTTCGGTGGACTTCATAGTTGTTTAACAAACTCTCGAATGGTACTATCACAAAGACACAGAAAACATGAATTTTTGTAACATTTACTGTATCAAATAAAGAAAAGTTTTTCCTAATGTCTATATTTCTTTTAAATTTGTATAATGGAACAATAACCTCACTTTACGTTGTAAAGATATTTCTGTATTCAGAAAGCTGGAAGGGAACCAGAAGCGTTTTTCAATAATTCTGAATCTCATATACAAAGTCTAATTTTCTATCGGCTATTAATTCCGAAAATTATCATTTAATTTTTCACTTGTAATATTTACGCAACCGTGTGTCGATATCACTACGAGATTGTAGCGTATTATTCGCGGTTATTTGCTTTCCTCGCCTTTCAGTCCACAGCAGGCACAATTCGTCTGGAGTCCAGTGAGCAGTTCCTACTTTTGTATCTTTATAACAGGTAAACTTGTAGCAATAGTTTTGATGTCTGGGATAATATTACTACCTTTAGCTTTGAGTTTTAAAACGCTTAGAATTCCTTTGAGTTCACAGATCTTTAGTGGACTATGGATTTATGAAATGCCTCCAAAAAATCCCAGACTGTTGTAACTAAGGTTACATTTTGGGACTTAAATCAATTGTGTTGAACCTTTCCAATACCTGCGTAACACATTCGTTCAGACCAATTTTTTCCCTTAAATTCCACACTGGATATTTACATTGTATTAAGTAAAGAATAAATTTCTAATTATTATTTTCCGAAAAACTTTACCATATACAAACATGTTCAGTTTTTACACTTCGTTTCGAGACTTCTTACCCACCTCCACATTGTATTCTGGTCTGGGCTGATATTTCAGTTCTTCACTGCTTGTTTCAGGGAATTCCTGATGGTTCTACTAGTCCTGAACACCCCTGGGTACCCTACGAACCATCTGTGTGGCAGACGATTATACGCCTTATAATAATCCATCCAGGGGACATACAGGTTAGTTTTCTGATTTCATGGTTCTACAGGTTAATTTTCCTCGAGAAATCAACAGTTCCACTTGTTTAACTAGAAATAGTTAACTTCCGAAATAATTTTTAAATAATTTTATCTTGATGATTAAACAAGTTATAAAATCACTAAGCACAGCTCATTTTTCTTTTAAACTCATGTTTTCTATCGAATTTTTTTTTCTTTTGTCATTACTGAAGTTGGATTTTATCTTGAGTCGAGTCATAGATATTTAGTGGACTGTGTAATTATAAAATGCCTCCAAAAATTCCCAGACTGTTGTAACTAAGGTTACATTTTTTGGGGCTTAGATCAATGGTGTTGAACGTTTCCAATACCTGCGTAACACATTCGTTCAGACCTATTTTTATCTTAAATTCCACACTCACGTTGTTAAAATGTTAACCTTTGTTCGCATTTAGATTGTTAAAGAATACTTAATGATCAGTGTCATCCAGATTTCGTAGTTACAAAGTAGCAATTTATAAGATTTTAGCCAAGATAAAAAAAAAAAAAAAAAAAAAAAAAAAAAAAAAAACTCCAGTAAAGCTTCACTGGGGGAGCTGTGCCAGAGACGTCTGGAACAATTCTTGGTATATTTAAATCTTAGTTAACATCCTTTTTCTTTTAGTTTCAGGCCCTTCGCTTCTTAAGTTTTATTATACTATAGATGAGCAATCCCAGGTTGATTTACTTCTATTAGATTTTAAAAAAGCTGTACCTCACACTAGGTTACCTAGGAAACTTCGCGGTTACGGCATATCTAAACAAATATGCGACTGGGTTGCAGACTTTCTGAAGGGCAGAACACAGTGTGTAGTTCTCGACGGTGAGCATTCATCATTTACCGAGGTGAGGTCCGGGGTATCCCAGGGAAGCGTGATAGGCCCTCTGTTGTTTCTCATATACATTAATGATTTGTGCGACATAATAAGGGGGATGAAAAGATTATTTGCTGATGATGCTATTATTTATCGCGAAATCAAAACCCAGGACGACTGCGCTTTGTTACAAGACGATATTACGAAAATAATTGCGTGGTGTAAAGATTGGCAGTTGGAGTTAAACGCTAAAAAGTGCCAAGTCATGCGTGTAAGTAAAAAGGTGACACCATTTAGCTCTGAATATACAATTAATGGTACTGTCCTTAGAACGGTACATTCCGATAAATACCTAGGGGTAACAATTCGTAATAATTTGTCGTGGAATGAGCATATCGAGAATGTAACTGGGAAAGCAAATCGTATGCTCCGATTTCTGGGTCGGAATTTAAATCAATGCACTCCGGAAATTAAATCGAATGTATACAAGTCATTAGTGCATCCTCACTTAGAATATTGTTGTTCTGTGTGGGGTCCCCATCAAAAGGGGTTAATGGAGGCATTAGAGAAGGTTCAAAGAAGAGCCGCCCGATTCGTGACAGGTATACTGTATATAGTTGGAGGGAAAGCGTCAGTGCGATGTTGAAGGAGTTAGGTTAGGAATACCTGGAATACCGAAGGCGTTGCTCTCGACAGAAGCTAACTGAAAAATTCACGACTGACGTATTTCGGAATGACAGGAAGCAAATATTGCTACCAGCAACATTCATATCTCTGAATGACAGCGAAAATAAAAGAAATTGGGGCCAAGAATCGATTCATGGTACTGATATAGAGGTCACTGAACTCGCATGTGGAAACAAGGCATTGCTGACAAACATGTGTGCTGTATGTAGGTTAATACAACGGTTCTGGATGCTTCCTTCAAAAGGCCATGACCGAATTCCTTCCCATTCCTTGCCCCCCATCCTTTCCCGTCTCTAAAGACCCCGTTGTTAGAGAGACGTTAAGCAGATAAAAAAAACAATGGTTCTGATCCCTAAGCTGAAATAAAGCAGCCCTTAGGTAAACATCCCCCTCCCCCCAACCACACACACACACACACACACATCCCCGCACCTTCTTTGTTTTTCTGTTTTTAAATATGTTGGAAATTGATTCTCTTCATTAGACAGGTTCGACGGTTTGAGCATATAGCTTCATCCAGAACAAAGCAATTAACCTGCAAATAAGTACTGGAAAGTTTCACTTTTGGGTTGTCATTCAGTAAATACAGGGAAAATTAGCAATATCATTACCAACAATGTCCCACTCTCTGCAAACAATTAATGTGCGTCGTAGCCGCGCAATGAACATTGCAGCTGGTTTAACAAGCACCTCAAATAAATAACAAATAACTTCAAAAATAATCATAGGAACAAAGTAAAAATTAAGGCTTTGGTTAAACTTGTTTGCCTCTATATAGTATGGAAATATCAGGTTTGTAGCTTCATCAGGAGCAAAGTAATCAAGCCGCAAATATGTGCCAGAATTTTTCAAGTTTGCGACTGTAAGTCAATAAATACGGGGAAAAACTCCAATATCAGATTTTTCTGATGATTTACTAATGAAACCGTATATGTGTACCAAATTACTTATTTCTAGGATTATTGGAAGTACAGTGGAATTTTGATGTCGGAGTGTTGTGCCGAAATAAAATTTTAAATTTCAGTAACTTCAAAAATAAGAAATGGAAAGAAGTAAAATTAAATATATTAGTTAAACATATTAAGCTCACTCTACAGTGAAAATTTGAGGTTTATAAAGTAATTAGGGCAAAAAACCGATTTCACGTTAGGGGTAGGTAATGGGGTAGGTATATGGAAATTTACGAGTTTGACTTTTCTTATAATATGTGGGTAAAATTTTATCTGTGTACCAAATTTCAGCTTTCTACGGATACTGGAAGTGTCTTAGAATTTTGATGATCATCAGTCAGTCAGTGAGTGAGTGACAAAATTGCTGTAGTTTGCATCCGAATAACATACGAACTAAGAACAGTAACAAAATAAAATTTAGTACGTTTGCTAAGAGTGCTGACATCTATGCATAACAGAAATTTTAGACATGTAGCATAAATACGACCGAAGAAATTGAGGTTCAAAAATGGCCCGAATCGCTTCCAGAAAAGGGTAGGCAGTGCCTCCGTTGACTCGACTTGGCGGGTGCACTGCCGTGCACCCAAATATCCGACAGGAGTAGCTTTCGATAAAGCACTCCGGCCATCCTTATCTGGGTATTCCATGGTTTTCCTGGATCACTCTAGGTGAATGCTGGGATGGTTCCTCACATTAGCCCATGGGCGCCTCCTGCCATATCCTGTATATCCGTTCCAAACTATTACCCTTTCGGATAGGTGCAATGTACCCACCACCACACACTTTTAGTGAATCGCGGAGTAATAACAATAATAATAATGTGGGATAAGAAATCATAATGAACAAAATACAAAATAGAATCAGATTTTCTTACAGGTACGTCTTTTTTAATTTTAGTAAGGTGTATTAAATTATTCTAAAAAAAACTTTTAGAATATAAGATAGGGCTTAGCATACTTTATCAACGATCACAAGTGAAGTTTCGTAGTTATTTATTAATACACTATTTATCACTAGTACCACGATGCAGAAAATATTTTGTGATTGTTTCATTGGAGTTCATCTGCGCATTACTAGGAGAATTGCATACTTTGTGAATAAAGCACGAACAGTTTTCCTGTAAGTAAATTCGGTTATGTTAAAGAATTTAAAGAGTATAGATTAAAAATTGAACTTTTTTAATCTAGTAAAAGTTCTCGGATGCACGGGAAAACAAAGTGTCTCACAGTATTAGAACAAATTTTTGTATCATTTATATACAAAAGTGAATAGAAGTTGCTAGTGAAATTTCTCTTCATGTAGTGTGAAGTAAACAACAAAATGACTTTTTACATTTCATATAATATAGTAATTGTAAGAACTGTAATATAAGTACCACGTATATTTTTCTTGGAACAATCATTGAAAACTCAGAGATCTCTAGATTTTATGAAAAGTATTTCTTCGCCCTTCGTTTTGTGTCTAAATTGTTATACTGGCCGCCATTCTGATCCTGTAGAGTCCGTTTTGAAGGGAATGTAAGCTATTCCTGTGGGTAAGTTTATATATGATAAAGATACGAAGTGATTTTTTGTGATTATGTAAGATTATTTCATGAATATGTGGTACTTTGAGTTGTATATAGTGGAAAATGGCTGAAAATAAAGTAATCCATGTTAAAATGTCGAGTGTGTTACAATACCTGGCATGTTAATTAAAGAACTATAACTGGATTGTTTGCAGTGTTTTTTGTCAGTGTTGATAAAATTTTGTTAACATTCGTAATTTAATTTTAAAATTTTCATGCTTTATTAATTGATTTTAATAAGTTTTTATTCTTTTTAAGTGCGTCCTATTGTTTGCCACATGCTGAATTCACCGATTATCCTGTTTCATCGGAAGGAATGATTGCATGGCAAAATAATACTTAAATCCTTCTAAAAAAAGTATAGAAAAAAACTTAAAAGTTACTTTTTGTTTCAGAAATAATGAAACTTTGTTAAAGCTTATTTTTACACGATCCAATTCTTTTTCTGAACAATGACCCATTTTATTTTTTTCTGCAAGAAATTCAAAATATTTGTTAGTAAACGATTTACTCACAAAAGTTGCTCGATCTCCAGATAATTTTATTTAATAGGATTAAAACTGGAGAGGGATATGAGCAGCTACAGGAGGATTTGAACATGATATCTACTAGCTGGGTAGTTGAACGTTGTATGAAGAAAATGCCAGAAAGAGTCGGCTTACTAGGTACCGAGATAAAAAATTTAAAGATTTTTTTATGATTATAGTGTAGGGAAGGAATTGCCTGTTAAGCTCTAAAATGTAAATATCTTGCCATTAAATTTGATAGTAAATTCAGTTGAGCAGAACACATGGACTGGTGGTAACAAGAGATTTCAAAATCCTTCATTTATTGGAGAGGGTGATTGTCCACTGCACGTTTTGGGTACCAAATTCAGGAGTTTGAGGGGTTACAAAGGAGAGCAACTTGATTTGTTTGTGAGGATTACCGTAGAAAGCAGTCGGTAACTGATATGATGGAGCTGGGTTAAGATTAAACTGGAAAATGGGAGAATGTTGAAAAGAGTCCAAGACATGTATTGGTGACGAGGCTTGGAAAGCTGTTGGTGGAAAAAATTAAGAGAAAGAAAAGATGACCGTGACAACAAGCTGGCTCTTGATTTCAGGCGAAAGTACCTGTAAGTGGACAAATTATCTTTTATAGGTAAGGGAGTCAGGGACTGGAATATATTACTGAGGGATGATATCAACAGTTTACCATAAACATTGAAGGAATGAAAAATCATGACACGGAAAAATTTATGTGTTGGAAAAGTTGTCACAGGAGAATATGCTCCATCGCAATTGAAATTAAATCTGTAGTCTCATAACTTTTTGTCAATTCTTCAAGCCATCGCTACAAATAAAATACTCCTCTACCCTTTTTCGTTCATTACCTTTTTTTGGTAGGATCTCGGCGACCCTTTTCAGCCGAACTAAACTACCGCGAGGGAAGGGGTATCGAATTCGGCCATGGCCTTGTAGGGTACTATACCAGCATTCGCCTTGAGTGACTGGGGGAAAACCACGGAAAACCCCAGTCAAGATGGCCGGACGAGACTTGACCCCCGTCGTCCCGGTGCCAGCGATCGTCCGCATCACCATCTCGATTTACTATCCAAGCTGTTGTTATTTGTATCATCTGAAAAATACGAGGTCTGTCCCAAAAGTGACCTTTCTGGTGTCATCGGAGTGGTGGCATCCTTCAAAGTAGTCTCCATCTCATTGAAGAATACGCTCCCAACAGCCTTTCCACTTTTGGAAGCAGTCCTGGATCTCGGCTTTTAGTATGGCCTTCAGAGCGTTCGTCGTATTAGTTTCGAGTCTTTCTTTGTCGTCGAATCGGTGTCCTCCGAGTGCCATTTTTAATCCTGGGAATAACCAAAAGAGGAGCTACTTCAGGAATGTACGGAGGCTGCAGGAGCTGTACGACTTTGTGCTTTATCAAATATTGCTGCACGAGGTTCGATTTATGGGCTGGCGCGATACGTTGGCGTGCTTTTTTCGGTCGTGGCTCCGATGAGAGCTTCCACTGTGAAGACTGTCGTTTTGTTTCGGGATCATAACCATCAACCCAAGATTCATAATCAGTTATAATCTTTTTAAGCAGATTTTCATCATTATTGACCATTTCCAAATTGTCCTGAGCGGTTTCAAGGCGAAGGTTTGTCTGCTCCTCCATTAGCAATTTCGGAATGAATTTCGCACACACGCGAACCATTTTCATATTTTCATTCAAAATCTTCCAAACACTAGTTTTCGGTGTTCCAAGATCACTTTCTAGTTCTCGCACATTTAGTTGACGATCTTCATTGATTACAAGTCGCACACGTTCGATATTATCCGATGTTTTTGTCGTCTAAGGTATCCCAGAGCGTGAGTTACTGTCAACAGATGTGCGGCCATCTTTGAACCTTTTATACCACTCTTTTGTTTTGCTCATACACTCGTTCCCAAATGCCGTCTTTATCATTTTGATATAACCGCACAACTCTCTTTTTCGATTTTAAAGCAAAATCTAATGCCAATTCGTTGCTCCGATCTTTCGGTCATTTTTTTTTTAGCAAAATGTGACTAAAGTACAAAACACTTTGTAAACAAACTCACTCTGCACGTGAACTAAGGCGTCCCAGCAACAACTGCGGCATTTGGGGCGTTAGTGAAGCTTTAGTGCTCGTATAAATATTCGATTACGTAGTTAGAGAGCGTCCTTTAATTAAGTGAGGTGTTTTCAGGAATACCGCCCCACCCTTGATGAGATCTGGTTGGACTCCCCTCCCCCCTTTTATGACGACGTGAGTTCTTGAGGGGACCCTTCCCCCTGGTGACCGACCTCGTAGTTTTTTTAGACCTTATTTTTAGCTGTACTGCTCTTGAAGGAATTAAAAAGCTGACGTGAGATTTCGCCGGACTCGCTTGGTGCGCCTGCCCTGTTGCAGGCCGAGCGCCGTGGCGATGTCGGTGAGTGGTCGCGCCGCCGCGGCGCTGCTGGCGGTGGGCGCGCTCACCTACCTCTACTCGACGGCGCCGCTAGGCCAGCCCGCAATACAGGACTTCCTGCACCTCCACGACCAGGCCGGTGAGCACAACCTTATCACGAGTTTACTTACTACGAGGTCTCTTCGTATTTCATTAAAAACATGGGCCTTCTGATCGCATATCATAATTGCTGTTCAGTGCGCTGAGGCGCCGCACAGTGGAACGGAAAGATACAACAGTACCGGACAGGAGTCCAGCCTCCTGCGTATCGGCCGGCCTGATTGCGATTCTAGTTGGTTTCCCGCAATCATCAATGTGAATGTCTGCGCCTCATAAACTACACAACTCACTTACAAGAATAGACTTATCACACACAGAACATAGCTACACGCTTCGCAAACAGATGAAACAAGGCAGAGGCGGAAGACACGGGAGCTAAAAACTTTGGCATTAGGGGGCTCGGAATATCACCTTGGGTATCTCCCGGGCGAGGAAACCATACGTTAAAAAGTATATAATTAATTTAAATTTACTAACTCGGGTGCCATTTTATACCGCCGCTTGGAATCAGTCATGTACTAAGCACTAGCAGCACACTTGAAACTGATTGCAGCCTCGTATTATTTTTGTGAAGAGAGAACTTTACCAGAAAAAGAAATACACTTGTGTACACACTCACGAATACAATACTAACTTCTAAAGTAACGTCGTTAATGCACTTCAGTAAAATTCACATTAGTAAAGTGACATTTTTAATAATATCATTAATCTTAGACTATAAATAATGCTTAAGCGCTTTAGTCTGCGGTAAGTTGTCGTTCCCAAAATCACTTTATTTCACACATAACTAAAAACAATCCTTTTAAAAATTCTTGTCCAACCTTACAACGAATAATATCTTTTCACTTCACTATCCTTCTCTCATGTCACAGGCCAGCAAATTTTCTTAGTAACATCATATAACAACATGAAGCCTGCTTATAACCAAGAGATACATACCGTGCATAGAAATAAATAAATAAAAAATAAACCTCCAAAGACATTAATAATTAAAATCAGCAAATAAAAGAGTTTAACATATTATCTACGAGATCGTGTTGAGTCACGTGGTGAGTAGTGTGTAGACACCCAATCCAGTTGTCCTCTAATATTGATTAATATTTATACCGAAATACTTAAAACTGCGATCGTGTTTGTGTTCGTCGTGGATATTCCGCCTTCATCTGTGGTGACTGACTGGTTTTCTTACCCTACCCTTGCTTATTTTCGTTGACAGTCAGCATTTCCATTGGCACTGTTACCTGTACCGTAATTACTATGTACGTTACACTAGGTAACCGAAAATTTTGAAGAACAAACTTAGAAGGCAAGTTCTATTTGCAGCTACATTTCTTAATTACCATGCTTATTCTAATATTCGGACAAAGCTTTTCGGTGCAACAGGTGTATATACAGTACCAAATGGCTTTCAGTATCTCGCAGTACTCGGCTCCCCACCTTCTTTCTTCGTTTACTATTGCCAATGCAACTTTCTACAGTCAGCCAGCACTTACATTGCCTCTTGGTTAGTCTTCAGAAACATTGGTGGGACTGCAGCATCTTGCATTGCATTTTTCAGTGACAACTGAGGACTCGGAACAACCTGACTTGAAGTCTGGAGCTATAAGCCGTCAAAGCGATCAGAGAAAGGGTGAGTGTTGAACAGCTTTGTTGTGAAATTGCTTGCTACAACGCTGTAAATATGCATTTATTTGGGAAAGCAACGTTGAGATGCACTTACAGTTTGCAGCTTAGTCAGCCACTTTCGAAGCTTGGGTGATGGTTTCAAAATCTGTGCAAATACTTTATAGCATGTGATACGGTACTGTTTAATCTATGGTTCCTAAACTACTGTGTTTTCATTTTAGTTTATGACGTCTTTGGTCTATATAATCTATTGGTTTATGATTCAGTCGTTATACTAAACAATTACACAAAATGGTCCACGTATGTACCTACTACAACGTAGGGTTAATGTTTAAACTTGGTTGGAAGCTATTCATGCGTTGTCTGATTTGAATTTTGTTTCTGAAAATTATTGTAGTGTTACAAAAGAAATTTAGGTAACAAACACCAGACATTAAGCTTAAATGAAATGAAATATTCCTTGTGTTCCATTGTGAGCTTTGTCTCTGCTTCGTCTTGGCTACGTTTTTCTAGTGTAAGTGAGATATCAACATATGCTTTACGACTCAAAATATTACGCTCGGAATGTTTGCTTGTCGCTTCCTCGCATACCAAAGCCTACTTAATACAGAAAGATTATTTTACTGCTTTTTCTGAATATCTGCCGTTTTCCTTAAAATCATTGCGATTGGGTTTCACAATCTTTACCGAAGGGATATCAGACAACACAAACATTTTAGTAGCACAAATAACAAAACTTGTACCCATTAACCATGAGGTTGCTTACTTATTTTTCTCTAAAAAGCATCTCAAAATTTTTACATACTAACAATATTTTGTGAGTAAATTTCAAACAAGTTTGTTCCCAGAAGCTGAGTAAACTTATGTTTAAAGCAACACTGCCGAATGTACATGGTGAAATAAACATAAAGGCTGGTTTTATAGAACCACTTGTAGCTGACGACTTGAATATCTATTTTATTTACATATATTCTGCATCGGTAGAGATAACTAATTGTTATAGCAAAGACAAGAACAACATTTGCATTTCTTATTGTGGTAAGATCTCAATATTCGGTATCTACTGTTCCTGATAATTTCATCGTCAAAGAAGCAATCCTCGGCACGCGTTGTAAGCTCATAACATACAATCGTATTGTATACGAAACCTAATAAAATGGATATTAATGTGCTTCTTCTTAAGAGTCTGTGGATAGTATTCAATTAATCGTTCTGTCGATTAACATTTAAATGAATTTACGCTTGAAGCTAACGTAGAAGTTTTGTGCGATAATGCTATCCTGCTCATTGGGGGCATGTAAACTGTAAGCTACCCGCTTTATTTTTGCTGGTATGAGCACTTTACTATAGCTCTTCTTGATGTGTAATATGCCCGTCGTCAAGCTGAAATACTAGCTCTCGTAGAAGTCGGCACATTATATTATTTCACAGCTCAGAACAAAATAATACATATATATCACTACAGGATCATTTGAAAACACTCGAAAGCAATTTTATTGTTAAACACTTGGTATAGAACACACTTCTTTACATTACACTACAGAATAACAGACTTCTACGTTCCGTTTTTATACCACCACATGCTCTCTATAGCTATATTCTAGCCCGCTCCCTCGCCATAATAATCTTTTTTTATTTTTTTATTCTTTATTTACTTTTTGTCCAAAGATATTCATTGTCTTAGACGGCCACTGTTCATAGATATTCCGGACTCCCATATTCACGTAGTTTTTATTTTACACATAACTTTAACACATTTGTAACAACAAAGCAAGAATAATATTTAATTTTAACAAACATATTCATCAAAAATGGTAATGGACTTTGTCACGTTGCAAAACTGACACTGTCATTGTGGCTATCGGACTTCAAAATGATTTGATAATGATGATTATAACGGTTTAATAATGATTCACCGTTGAGGTTCACTTAGAATTATAATTTAATATAGTTCACGGACGCCAGATGATACGCTTATTCCAGGTGAGAAAGATGATTGTACCTTGATTAACTCTCAGAGGTGAAGTTGCAGGTCGGTTCTATACCTTTCACCCAACACTGTCCACTAATTTATTCACCCTATGTTGTATAAATTCACTGGAACGGCCACCATACGTAATATTTTGTCTTCGAAGAATTGCGAGTTCGTATGTGAAAACGAAATGAAGGTGATGGAACACTACGCCGACTACACACACAAACTCACTCAGTCCACAATAACAATGTTCACTCTTTCATTTTTCTTTACACCACGAAATAACGTCTACTTGAGGCACACAATTTTCCACAAGGTTCTGCCTGGTGTTAATACACATCCACTACAGAAAACTGTAGTTTGTTACAGTCCTATATAACCTTTTATATTCTTGGATGACCATGCACCTTCGTTTCATACTTCGGCGCGGAAGCTCAACTCACCCCATCCTTTCTCGTGAACTTCCCGTCAAAAATTCCCTGCTTCCGGTTATCCCAATGTGAAAGCGCTCTTTACTACTGTCTTTCGGAACTAAGCTTTGGAATTGTGCTAATTTCTCCCATATTCGAATAAATTTAATGCAAATGTTGCATGAACAAACATAATTCTTAAACTACATTCTTTCCCATCGTTCAAATATTCTTACTGTTACTTCAAGTTATTAAATAACGAGGCTATATCAACAGGCAGGAATGAACTGTAAGTTCCAACTCGGCCATATTGGTGTTCTTTTGCCAGGATATCTCATAACGTTAAATTATTCTCACCATCGATTCAAACACCAGTTTACTCTCCCCCGTTAAATATTTACTAGATTTGGGATCGATTTCGAAAAATTTGTCGCAAATTTTACCGGCTGGACTTCAGCTTCATTTTCCTTTTAATATTTTCCCAAGTTAATTTGATGCTTCGTCGGCAAATAACATTGTACTGTTTCCATATGATATCTTTGTACATTATTGTCCCGATTTTTGTTTGTGTGTCCCCGTTTCTAAGTTTCCTTTCGGACTCTCACTGAATAATGCTTCATAATTTACTGCAATTTCTGGTATTTTGTCGAGATTCTCGTATGTGAAGCTCATATTTTAAGGTTGTAATATTTCTCCTTCAACCGGTAGATGTTACTATTCAATTCTTCGATGATCTGATGTCTGAGATTTAAGCCGTAGAGCCTACGCAATCATCTGTTTTATACAACTTATCTTCAACCATATAAATTCTGTTATCTATTACATTTGAAATCCAGTTTCCCATTAATAAGATTTTTAGTATGTACTATTTTGTAAACTAGTTCGGCCATTTAATTTTGTCAGACATTTATGTCGTCATAGCTGCGTATTTAACCTACTCGTGCATATTGCTGTTGTTTGGTCTGGTGGCTCAGCGGTTGAAAGGCGTCTAACTCGGGATCGAAAAGTCTCCAGTTTGAATCCCAGTCTCGGCGGGGATTTTCATTGGCCCTTATCCCGACTTTCACCTCTGACACAGCTTGTTGTGTAATGTGAAGTACACCAGAACGCTTCCGATGTTTCGATTCGACGTTAAATTGTAGGTCCCCTGTACCCAGTAGGAATGCCGGGTAGGTTAAGGTGGCTACGGCAGCCAATAGAAACTGTCACTAGGTCATTACGACCACGCAGAATTGTCATTAGTATTGCTATTGTTGTCTTTGTATTTTCTTCGAGCGTAACTCGCGGTTGCTATGACTGCGTCCTTCATTTCGCAGACAGGTTAACCCACAAAACTGCCATTACTGACTTCTGACTCTGCGCCTTAGCTGCGTAGTTACAATGGCAAGGATTACCTGTTGATCTTCCCCCGAGAACTGACTAGGCACTCGATGACTGACAGCGACTTGCGCCCTTGTCGATTCCCACCGCGATATCAGCTTTCATCCTTCGTAGTGATAGGCGACGCATTCTGCTAAAGAAGTTGTTACCTCTCCGCAAAGCCTCCTTATCACACTAATGTTTCCAGTGTGTCTCCCCATATTACAAGTTCTGCTTTCCTGTAAATAGCTGACAACAGCTTATGGCAGAATGTACTAAATTCAGATTATTCTCGATTAATAGACCCTAATGATTCTGTAATGTTTTATACTCAAGATTTACAGATTCTAAAAATGGCCGCCATCCCAGTAATAAGGAGTATTTAATAGTAAACTTTAATATTAGAGGTCAAAACTAGGAACTTCTACGAAACGAACCATGCAGAAGTTCATTGTTCTCAACATTACCTATTTAATCAAACACAGCAGAAAGTCCTCCAATGCCACAAAATGTTTGTTAAAATTAATAATCGAATTTTCGGATACCGAGATTTCAGATCCTAATTGAGGTAAACTCAATTGGAAGCAATATATGTATTTTACAATATTCATCAGTCCATGCCTAAAATAATGTAAAACTGTTTTATTATTTAGCAAAACCAATTCAAAACACCTTGTAGCATTAATGTCTTTTTTTTTTTTTTTCATTTAGCTTTGGGCTAATACTGCCAGGAACAAAGGGTAGGGGTACTAAGTTTTAGTTTTATTTCATTATTAAAGCTTTATATTAAGCTTTTTGTTTTTGCGACGAACTTGTATATGAGGTTAATCAAATTTAAATCTGGATCTGATAGGTTGGTCATTAGGGATATTATATCTGTAATTTTGCGATATTTTGTTAGCATTACTGTCTGATAAGCAGAGATGTTGACGGTCGGAGGAATACCTGATAGAGGGCGCCACCTTCGCGAAGCTAAACGAAAAATGAGGCAGCAAATTTGTCCTCTTACTTAACATTCGGGAGGACGGGGGTAAATTCTCATCCAGCATCCTGATTGGGGTTTTCCGTGGTTTTCTTCAGTTGCTCAAGGCGAATGCCGCGATAGTTCCCTACAAGGCCGCGGTCTACTTCCATCTCCCTTCCCTCCCATTTAGGTTAAATCAGCTGAAAAGGATCCCCTAGACCCTCCAGCAGCAGCCCGCCTCCCAGGCTTTGCTTGGAGTTGTGAAACCTTAAAAAAAATGCCCTCTTACCAGCTTAGTTAGAAGAAGGGCGAATTCGCCCTCCTACATTACATTCGGGAGGATGTGCGTCAAATCCCGTCCGGCCACCCTGACTGCGGTTTTCCGTGGTTCTCGCAGTCCCTCCAGGCGAATGCCGGGATGGTTTCTTTGCCGACTTCCTTCCCCATTTCCTCCCCGTAGGATAGTTCAGCTGAAAAGCTACAACAGTCCGCTTCCCACCCTTAAGCTAGGAGTAAAATTTGTAAAAAGAAAAAAAAATCCCATGCTGAGCTGGTAAAATATCTGCAAAGATGACAGAATGGTAACAAGAATCTAATCTCATATGTAACAGATTTTCTCCGTCCATTTTTGTATTAATTGGATTATGGTAGGGCTCCTGTCCTCGTTATCTTTGTTTAACCAGCGGGTAAGTTCTAAGTTCAAGCGGTATGGAATTGCGAGAAGCTGGTGGAAAATAGGACATTACGAATGCAACCTTGTGAGAGGGAGTTTGCTAACGGAGGAAGTATAGCACTGTAGAGACGCTGTTTTTAGGTTCAGCGAACTTCTGCAACCGGTTTACTACATTCTTGACAAAGGTGTGTGGAGGCAGGCGTGGCCATGCCAAAGCTGTAGCGCGTGTGTGATACACAGTAATTGGCTAAAAGTTTTTTTATATTTAAGAACATAATTATTAGATGAAATAATTAGAGTACGCGAGAATTGTATCAAGACTGAAAAGATGTGCTAACCTTTGTTTTTGAGCGAGTGAAATCAGTAGTAACTAAATATTTTTAAGTCTAGAAAAGAACCTGCATTCTTCGGAAAGTAGTGTAATAAATAAGTGGTTGTGGCGGGAAATTTGGTGATGAATAAACGTAAGTTATATAGATATATCTTGTTTCAAAGATTTCCTTCCAACCATTACCCACCATCACGTTTGTTAAACTGTAGCTGTTCTGGTGACCGAAATGTGGTTCTGTACCTGGAAGCAAATCTCTAGGTACCGTGTCGACCACAAACCAGCGAGTTTGGTTACACGCCGGAGGTGAACCAACTCCGAGTAGTAGGGAAGTGAGGGTGCCTCCCACAGCCGAAAGTTCGGGTGTACTGCGAAACGAACCTTTGAGCTAAGGAACTCGACACGCTGTCCTCGACGGGAGAGTACTGCTCTAGGCCGTCTCCTGCCAAGACGAGGTAGTATTACAACCTCTATCGTCTTGATACAACCGATTCAGTTGATTCACTTTTAAAACTGCACACTTAATCAGTCTTACTCCTACTAGGTCACTCCCGAGACATGAGCGGTCCTGCTTCATCATTCTCTCGGCTCAGGTTGCTCCCAAGCTTCCCCCGTTATCTTGGCATCCTGCTTAAACTACTAATGACGGCTCTCCTTTCAGCTTTTACCCGATCAAAGAGCCTAGCTTCTCTGCTTCCAATAGATAAATCAAAAATGATACTGAATTTAACACTGAAAGTCTACTTAAATCTTATCCTCGCGGTAATTCAAATTCACTTTACTGATACAATCCAAAACCTATATCTGAACTCTGAATAATTACAATCTAAACAAATCATGAAACTAGCGCCTGTCATTGCTGTAACCCTACCAGCCAATTGGAAAACTTCTACATTGAGTCACCAAACCTCACCCTGATTCTCTTTCTAATACTTCTAAAACAAACACACACTAGCTCAAAGAAGATATTTAACCATACTAACACGCACCATCTAATATAAAATTCCAAAATATTCCCGAAAATATAATAAATGAGTAATAAAAAGAGATGATGCTAAATAATTCCGAAAATAAAACTAAAAGGCAGCCAACCCTATAAACGCTTATAACATTGTACTATTACAAGTGTCGGTCCCAACAGTACTTCCGCGACAAGTATAGATAAGATCAACGGTACTTCACTTTCCAACCCCAGTAACTCAGGCCACGCCATCTTTGTATTCTTTAATCTTCTCGGCATGTAAGGCAGATGGCCTCCAAAACTAAAGTGGATGGAGATCCCCCCTACTCGTTGACAATGTCTAAATGGCGATTATGTTCTCACTTATCGAGAATATTTCTCCCTCGACATTCCTTTGTGCCGGCAGCTGCCTTCTCGTTCATCCGAGTGACCTGTAGTTGGGCCAGAAATCTGCGAGTAGTGTCCAGTGGTATTTCCTGAAACGACTGTTGTGACGCCTTGTGCGTTTGCACTCCAACAGTGAAACGGATGAGAACAACTTTTTGCACCGAGCGTGGTGGATGTACGGTTAACGTTCTGGCCTCGCATTTGGGAGGAAACGGGTTCGAATCCCCATCCGGGAATCCAGATTTGGATTTTCCATGGTTTCCCCATATCACTTCAAAAAGGCCATGGCCGAATTCCTTCCCGTTCCTTGTCCCCAGTCCCATCCCGCCTCTAATGACCTTAGCCGTCGACAAGGCGTAAAGCAATAAGGAAAAAAAAACTTTTTGTGAGTTTCCACAGAGCTTTCACCATTCAATCCCTGTCTCTCTTACGGTGGTTTTTATTTCTGAATTATTAATTAGAATGCATTCATCCTCTTGGGGTCGCCTAATTGTACCACCTGTCCAGATCCACTTGTATCGTGACTGACCTGTAAACTGGAGCCATTAGTAACGTGGCCCTTTAGTGGCGCCATTGTAATATGACTATGCGTTCTGATAGTTGGAGCCAAATTGGAAGAATTACGCCCTTTCGTTCACATATGCGCAAAGTCTTAAACACTTTACCCATCTACGTATGATGTAACGAGGACTAATTGAGACGTGCTAATAGCCTTTGTCACGTGAGCACGTGCAACTTGTAGTGCGGTTCGGTAATCTTTGTCTTCCTAGAATTAATCTCTTCTGCTAACAAATCCTATAGTAATCCTCCATATTATTTACTCATATAGCAGGAAGATGGGAATCGCCAAGACAGGATCAAATATTATTATTATTAATTTTAATTGCGAAGAAGCTAACGTTCCGGTGGCAGTTCCTCCCGTCACCTAATTCCCCCTTTTTATATTATTTTTTAAAAAATTTCTTTTATAATTGGAGTGTTAAATTCCTCCTCCATAAACTTTACAAATTTTAAATTTAAATTCCTTAAACGTTTTTGGCAAATTATTCACCACTTTGTAATTTTTTCCAATCTCCGACACCCTTACCAACAAAAGAAAATTTTCCCACCCCCTTATGTATGAAATCGAGTACCAGCTTGTGGTGATGATCGCTTTTCCCCTTCCATGCACTATTCCTATTTCTTTGATCAATATTCCTCCAAAGCCCATCACTAAAATATGCTCTGTATATTCCCAGCACTCTCTTCACCCTCCTCCTTTCCTTCAGTGACTCCCAATCCAGCTCCTTTATCATATCAATTACTGACTAGGTCCTGTGATAATTTGCACAAACAAAACTAACTGCTCTTCTTTGCACACCCTCCAACTCCTGTATTTGATAGCCAAAATGTGGATTCCCAATTACACCACCATATTCTATCAATAGTCTGACCAAAGATTTGTAACCCAATTCCCTACCTTCTCTGGCTGAACCTTTCATCACCCTCTCCAGTAAATGAAGGATTTTGTAACCTTTTCCAACCACCTGCCCATTGTGCTCCGTCCAGTTGAGTTTATTACCAAACGTTATGCCAAGATATGTTCACTTCATGCCTTCAACAAGCAAATCTGACTCCCGCCCCGTAATTAATTAACATTTAATTTTTTATCTGTGTACCAGTTAAAAATTTTAGGTCTGGAGTCCCCAACCGTAAGTCGGATAAGTATTTCATAAAGTGTATCTGTTTGCGAGAAAAATTTAAATGCATATTGGTTGACACCGAAGATACGTTACCACTTTACGTATTAGTTGCACGGCTCCGCGGCGCCGTTGAAACTTGTTCCGCGAGGTGTCTCGAGTTCGATGTCACTTGCTTTCATAGGTTTCTACTTTTACATTTTTGGCAGTTTGACGTTAAACATAGTTTTATGCTGATTAAAAATATTTGAAGTTAAAAGTTACTATTTCCTATTCGTTGAAAATTGTCCCTCTTCAATTTTTTTCTTTTTAAATACTTCCGCGGACCAGGTGCAGGACGCGAATTGAGGGAAATCAAGCCAAGTAAGAAGGTCCTCCGTATCACACAAATCTCTCCAGATAGTTTATTTTAAATAAGAACGGAGTTGCGTAGTTTATTTTAATTTTGGTTCGTATTCATACTTTTATTTTGTGAAACCAGTCGAGTAATTGATGCAAAAAACTAATCACCTACATATAATTGTTATTTTCCAATGCCAAAATCTCTTGAAATGGTAGTATCTAGAGTTTGAAGGACGCGATGCAACTGATTGGTGGGAATAATGAAAATTTTACCATTAAAAAACGAATAGTTATAAACCACCATCAATCAAAAATTGAAATAAATTTTAAAACTTGTGTTCTCTACAAAACAAAATAATTTATTGCGACGATAAAAGTCACAAATATTTCTTTTAAAAAATAATTTTAAATAATCTTAATCTTCAATTTTTTTTATCACCGTTAAATATTTTAAGGAAACTTTTCAACTGGTAAAAGACTATGTACTGTAGTAGGGGCCTAGGTGGATAAATACGTTACAGTTATCTTTCATACATTTATGATTAATCATTAATAAATGGGGATTTTAGTTTTGTTTTATGAAGGAGTGAAAATATTTATTTCTGCAAGAATCTCGATGTTAGTTGGATTATAGGACAATATGACATTTATTTTCTTATCATTGGCGATTACAAGTCTGAGCGAATTTACCGTTAACATTAACACCCAGGGCCGGCGCTAGGATTCTCGGGCCCCGGGTAACCATTCTTAGGGCCCCCCCCCGTCATTTTTTTTTATAAATTCAGAATATTTCAAGCAAAGAAAAAGGTAATGCAGTGTTAAAGTTTTTTAATGTTCTCAGTTTACATAAATTCTATACTTTACAAAATTATACTTCCTTTCTAGCTTTTTTAGATGCGAATTCTTTTATAATCGCGGTATAATCCAATGAGCGGGCTAACTCTGATTCTATTGCTATCATAGCTAATCCAACAAGCCGTTCTTGTCCCATTGTAGTTCTCAAACAATTCTTAACTCTTGCAAGAACGCTAAATGACCGCTCTGCTTGTGCAACAGTAACAGGCAAAGTGCAGAAAAAACGTAAGGCTACCATTACGTTGGGAAATATGTTATTAAAATTGCATTTACGGAGAGCATTAAGAAGATGCAATGGGGGAAGTGGCTTGGATCCAAAATTAGCTACATGAATCTTTTTTAACTGCAAAATTTCTTCTTTTAAATCCTGCGTATTAACGTCCACACCGTACAAAGATGCCATGTATTCCACCTGCTCTGATAGTGTAGAATGGTCTAGGCTAATGTAGTTCCACAAGAAACCAAATGTGTCCATCATTTTTTCTATGGCAGCATACCTTATAGTTAAGTTTCCTATAACTGTATCTAGAATAATATTAAAAACATTTACTTTAAAACTGTCCTCTGGGTGCAGGTTTAAATCTTCGGATATTTCATCTACAAAGCGTTTTCTTTTGCCTTTCCGTTTCTCTGTGCCGCTTATCGTCAAATTGAAGTCTGGTGATATTCCAATATTTTCTGCTACCTTGCAACTTTCTGCGTAAATGGTATTCCAACTGTCTCTCAATTCATTTAATTCTTCCACTAGACTCTTAATATTGCCACTTTCAACATCGACTGTAGCTTCCCTTGCTTGAAGCACAACGCTTCGTATGTTTATTGCAGTTAATACTTTGTACCAAATTGTAGACATGACGATACATTTAAATGATTTTAAGTACTTCTGAATTACCTTTAGTTCAGTGCGTGCCTCTGCAGCCAAATTAAAGTTAAATGCAAGTTCAACCACCCTTTGTAATCCTGGCAAATGCTTAGCAAATGGACGCACGGCATCTATCCGCGCAGACCATCTCGTTTCCGATAGCCCGTGAAGGGAAGATCCAATATTTTCTTTCAAAACTTTCCATCTTTTAGGACTAGAATGAAAAAAATTATACGTTTTTGAAACAATTCCAAAAAAAGTGATTATATCTGCGCAACCCTCCGCAGCATGGACGCCACAAAGATTTAATGAGTGAGCGCCACAAGGAGAAAAAATTGCCAGGGGATTTTCTTTTAATATATGTGCTTGAGCTCCCTGATAGGTGCCACGCATATTGCTCCCGTTGTCATAACCCTGCCCACGACAGTCTGAAAGCTGTAAGCCATGACGTTTCAGCTCATTGCAGATCATTCTGGCGATTGCCTGACCAGTCTTCTCTTCACAATCAACGAAGCCAAGAAAACGCTCTCTAATTCTGTATTCGTTTTCTTCGTCAAAGGCGATGTAGCGCAGTATAAAAACATTTTGTTCTATTTGGGCTTCATCAGGAGTTGCATCAACTATAACAGAAAAGTATTTATTATGTTTTACCTCTCTTAAAATAGTTTGACGAACAAACTCTCCAGCTATTTCGATAAATTCGTTCTGAATATCATGTGACAGATAATGAACCATACGTTTTCCTCCTTGTTGCGACGCTTCAATTTTTCTTAAATGCTCTTTCATAATGGGATCAAATTTCCCCAAAAACTCTAAGACACCCAAAAAATTGCCATTTTGACGATCTCCGACTAAGTCACTATCACCTCTAAAAGCTAAACCTCTTTCCGCAAGGAAAAGAATAGCTTCGATTACGCGATGCAATACTTCGGTCCAATACTGTTCTTCTCTTGCAATATTTCGGTCTAAAAGATTTTCTATGGCTGAACTACTATTTAGCGCATATTCTAATTTGCGCCATTCTAAGTAAGACGTTTTATGATCAGCGCTGCTCTCATGTTCACTCACTTTCTGTTTCAGTTTTTTCCAGCCTCCCTGTCGAACTGGCCTTTAAAACATGTTCACTTTCTGAAAGGATATCGTCCCTATCACTGTCGCTTGCACTAATACTGTCACTTTCACTTTTTGGCAACTTAATGCAAATGTCAACTTTACTGTCCTCTTGATCGACGTGGTCCCATTTCTGTACTGCCGATGCTACAGAGGCTTGTAAACAACAGATTTATTGCATATCAGCATCTGCAAAATGATAATTTTATTGCAAATTTAAGAAAAATGGCACCAACTTTTGTGCGAGGGGCTAGTTCTTAGCTCTTAGCTACTCTACAACGACCGTAATCAGTTACAAGTGAAATTGACTAGCGACTCACCTTGTCTCTGATAATCCTGCTTCTCCATAGTATCGATTAAGGAAGGCTTAACGTCATCTCCGCGTCCTTCTGACTTCGCTGACACTGCTGGCTTAGCGAGTGGCACAAAAGGTAACAATGTCTGTCCCTTTTTCGCAGCGTTATCTTTTTCAGCCTTACGCTTCCGTTTTTGACAACCTGATGAAGCACTGTGATACTTTTTTCCACTCGCGTATCTCTTTTCCATTACAATTTAGCTCTTAAAACTATATGATGAAACGATACAAAAACGTAAATTCCTACTCAAAGACGAAATATTGAAGGACCGTGCAGCAGGTTATTCAGCAGCACTGCTTATGAGTGATGAGAAGCCACAACATTCAAACTTCAACAAAGAGGAAATAGGTGCTGACTGACCGTAACTCGATTGTATGACAACAGCGGCCAGTGACATACCAAAGTGACAAACACACACGGGGTGGGTGGGGGTTTTTACGGTATACCTGCCCTCTACTACCTGCACTTACTCGATGGATACTGCTCACAAGTTACCAGACCCGGCGAAAGGGGTATTTCCTCAAATCCAGTTGATACATGAAATCGATAATGCTTGGTGGGATATGATGATTATATTTATTTAATTAACAAATCAATCCTTATGGAACATGGTTACTGGATATTAAAGTGAAGTAATTTGCAAAAAAATTTCTTCTTGTCATCCAAGCGTCACAGATTTGTTGTAAACATTAGCAACAGGCATTGCAAATGTTGTGGTGCTCGCTTTTATGTCGTATGAAGAGAGTCCCGTTTATATGGGACAGTACTCATTAACGAATCAGTAATATTACAAGCTTATGATTACCAGTTAGTTACATTTTTTTTACTGCTTTACGCCTCGTCGACGGCTAAGGTCATTAGAGGCGGGATGGAACTGGGGGCAGGGAACGGGAAGGAATTCAGCCATGATCTTTTTCAAGGAAGCATCCCGGCATTCACCTGGAGAGTTTTGGGGAAACCATATAAAACCCAAATCTGGATGCCCGGACGGGGATTCGAACCCACGTCCTCCCGAATGCGAGGCCAGAGCGTTAACCACTTACCCACCACGCTCGGTGGGATAGTTACTAAACATCCCACTGAATTACATATGTTAACTACTAATACATAACTATCCATGTTTATTCCACTGATATATGTGAAGCAATGTGCAGATACTCTAAATAATCACTGCATATGTAAACAGTTTGAACAAACAGAAAATCATGCAGTATTTTAGCGAATGTGAATAACCTTGTCACCTTCCCCTTCTACATTCCAAGAACATATTTTGTCAGTCATCTTTAGTTACGAGATCCTAAGAAGAAAATTCTTTCTGTTAGGTTCTAAATCTATTAGGTTTTCGTATATAACGTTTTATTTCCTGTGCTAAGACATAGAATAAGTAGCTCCAGTAAATGTTTCCCTTTCTGCACAATTGACAACGACTTTGTGAATTATAATATTTATTCCTAGTTTTAATGTATGTTTGAATTGAGGCTAAAGAGGGACCTACCACTACAAAAGATAGCAGGGAGTATGTGTATTGCGCTGGGATTGTCAGTAAACCGTCCGTGGGATCTTTTCCGCTAATATCTCTTAGAGCACGTATTTGTGACTTAAATAGTTTCTGTGCTTATAACGATTTTCCCCAGAATGAGATCTGGGCGTTACCTTATGGGATGCTACATGCTTCTTGAAAGTCTTTTTTTTTTAAAACTCTGGAATAAGAATCGTTAATTTGTAGATTGCTTGGGTAATCGTTTTCATCCACTTTAAAGGGGTGACTTTTTCAGCTACCTAGTTACTATCTTCTGAAGGCTATCGTACATTAGTACTGATGGGTCAGTGTTTTATAATACAAGAAACTAAAAATAGTAAAGTTAAAAAAGGGTTCTGCAGATTTGCAGTATGTGAAAACTTAGCATTTTTTCAGCCTCTCAAATAAGTTTTTCTATGTACTAATATTTCTAACATAAATTAACATATATTGCTTGTCAATCATTATTTCTCAGCAGCCGAGCAGTCTATTATTTTTGGGTAAAGTTGGCGTTCCATTGAAAAAATGGGTCTTTTTGCAAATTTTTTACTGCTGATATTTTTAGTGAAATGTACCCTGATTCTAACTGAAAACGGAGCGTTCCATTATGCGTCACTAAATAAAAAACGTCTGACACTAAATGCTAAGAGCGCCCAAAGCCTTAATGTGGGGATCCACCAAGAGCGCAAATTGTTTGCAAACGTTTGAAATATTTGCGTACTCAGAGTTTAGTCAGGTGGAGACGAGAATAGCGCGCAGGAACAAGATTTGCCTGGTGTTGCAGGGGTTCCGGCAGATGTCGGTACATCAAAGGAATTCGTTGTTCGTGCACGGACAGTGCGTGTTCAGGGAGATAGGTTCAACATCAGGGGTGCGTGTTCCGAATAGTATCAGTTTTAAGTGCGTTTTAAATATAACTATGACTGGGATAGTGAAAAGTGTTTACTCTTAATTGAATCACAAAAATTAAAGCCGCATATAAGGCAGAGTAGTCGCAAATATTACTACAACCAAAATTAAAAACCATGGTGCCTGGAGCGAAATCGCAACAGATATGGAAACCACTATTGATGTTGTTAAGTGGAAAGTAAATTCTTTGCTCACCTCGTTCAGAAGAGAATAAGTTAAATAGCACAACTCGATGATGGCATGGCAGGCAAAGGTATGTAATTTTATAAAATAATTTGCTTAGGTTTTCTATTATTGTGGGAATCATCTTAATTCAAAAAGCGAAGTGTTATTGCCTATCTAGCTTCCACGGAAATGTTGTTTCTGAAATTTGTATCTCGTTATATATTCTTGGACCAATCAGCAGAGTCACGAATTCAAAATCTTCTTGTGACATACAACAATTAAAAAAAAAAACACTCATATCATCTATTCTTGAGTTATACATCAGTCTTGCGAATTTTTATTTTTGTTTTAAAAATACGATATCCAAAATCTAAGTTTCTTCTTTATTTTAATAATGTCCTCTTCTTCACTTATAACAGCACTAGCATAAGTTTTCCTCTCGGAGCCATTTAGACACTGCAGTCAACAGTTTGAACGACGACAAATCTTCGCACACGAACTGTTATTTGCGAATATGTAGTTAGTGGCGGCAACCAGTCAAATCATCCGATTGCAAACACACAAACGTTTGCAAGTTCTACAAACTTTTGTAAACTATGCGCTCTTGGTGTCGTCAGGGCTGGAAGGTGCGTTTTTCTGGCGACACCGTACTTCCAAGAAGGCAGGGGATTATAGACCCTTGTGCGGCTGTCACCTGTACGTCAGTCTGACGCCCTGTAGCTCAGCCTGTCTGCCGCCTTCTCAAGTAAACAAAAGTGGAAGCGTAAACAGTTTTAAAATGGCCAAAAGCGCGAACGTTTTTGTCTACAATGTCGTCCTAATGCTTTAGAAAGTAGAAAATCGCTTTCAAAAGAAGAAGGTATTAAATATAAAAATTGTATGTGAGAATTATCCGAAGAAAACCCGAGAAGAATTTTTATAATATAAATTGGAGATATCAATGAATTGAACGTTATATGTAATTAACACTTTTGTCTGAAGGGTAAATTAAAATTTACCGAACACAAAAATTGTTTTCACTCACTTAAGTCTTTTAATAATGATTTTTCTTTACATTATTATTTTATGGTAATATGGTACTAGTTAAAAAAGTTTTAAACTCTTCAGCACGAGCACCGCAGCTGTCAGTATGCGAAGCTAGAACTTGACGAGGGACGTGGTACAGTAGTTTAAATTCGTGCATGCATACTCGTACATAGAGTGGTGTAATATATGTTCTATAAGGCAAGAAATAAAATAATTTGACTTTTAAAACATTGGCCTGACTTTTACTAATATGGTTTTCTTATACGTTCATTAAATTTTGTATCAGTTGATGGAAATTAGAATACGTCTATAAATATTCTAATACTTGCACGTATGTAACATTAACATTTTTTGGGCTACAGTGTCAGGTGTCCTACTAAATGCACACAGGTGACATAAGCGAACAAGAGTCTGCATTCCCCTGCCTCCTGGAAGGAGGTGTCGCCAGATAAAAACGCACCTTCAAGCCCAGGCGATGGGTAAGGCTAGGTGCGTCCTTACGATAAACTGTCGGGCAATTTCTAATTAGTCACACAAATGGAACGCTCTGTTTACAGTTAGAATCAGCCTAAATCCCACCAGAAATATCAGCAAACAAAAATTTGTAAACTGACCCGTTTTTCAAACGATGCAACTGTCGCAAATAATAATAATTGCATTAATAGGAATTAATCTCCACTCATTTACGTATAATACTGATAAATCACGACTGACAATGAATATATTCTTAGAAATATGTGTAGAAATATGTGATAGGCTGGAAAAAATGCTAAGCTTTCACATACTGTAAATCTGCAGAACCTTTTTTAACTTTACTATTTTTAGTTTCTTGTATTATAAAACACTGAGCCATCAGTACTAATGTACGATAGCCTTAAGAAGGCCGTAACTAGGTAGCTGAAAAAGTCACCCCTTTACAGTGGATGAAACGATTACCCAAGCAATCTACGAATGAAAGATTCTTACTCAAGAGGTTTACAAAAAAAAGAAATGACTTTCAAGAAGCATGTAGCGTCCCATAAGGGAACGCCCAGATCTCATTCTGGGGAAAATCTTTATAAGCACAGAAACTAATTAAGTTACAAAAACGTGCTCTAAGAGATATTAGCGGAAAATATCCCACGGACGGTTTACTGACAATCCCAGCGCAATACACATACTCCCTGCTATCTTTTGTAGTGGTAGGTCCCTCTTAGCCTCAATTCAAACATACATTAAAACTAGGAATAAATATTATAATTCACAAAGTCGTTGTCAATTGTGCAGAAAGGGAAACATTCACTGGAGCTACTTATTCTATGTCTTAGCACAGGAAATAAAACGTTATATACGAAAACCTAATAGATTTAGAACCTAACAGAAAGAATTATTTTCTTCTTAGGATCTCGTAACTAAAGATGGATGACAAAATATATTCTTGGAATGTAGAAGGGGAAGGTGAGAAAGTTATTCATATTCGCTAAAATACTGCATGATTTTCTGTTTGTTAAAACTGTTTGCGAGCACACCTGATACATCGACAACATTTGCAATGACTATTTCTAATGTTTACAACAAATCTGTGACGCTTGGATGACAAGAAGAAAATTGTTTGCAAATTACTTTACTTGAATATCCAGTAACCAAGTTCCATATCGATTGATTTGTCAATTAAATAAAAATGTGCATCATATCCCACCAAGCATTATCGATTTCGTGTGTCAACTGGATTTGAGGAAATACCCCTTTCGCCAGGTCTGGTATCTTGTGAGCAGTATAACATCGAAATAAGTGCAGGTAGTAGAGGGCAGGTAAACCGTAAAACCCCCCACCCACCCCGTGTGGGTTTGTCACTTTGGTATTTCACTGGCCGCTTTTGTCATACAACCACAGTGTATTAGTAAATTTAATCACTAGTTAAATACAAATATGTTAAAAAAAACAATCCTGCAGATTATGTATGGGCCTCCAGTGCTCTCGCCTTTTGTTCACAATGATAGGTGCAGATTGTAGAATTTGCGTTTGATTTTTATTTACTTAGGCATACTGGCCGGAGGGCCCTCATGGGATGCACGGGCCCGGGTACTTTTGCCCCGCTTACCCCCCCCTAACGCCGGCCCTGTTAACACCAATTGGCAAAATCATAAAAGCAACGCTCAGAGGTACAATTAGCCGTCATGAGCAAGTAAACAATTGTGTATTTACTTTTAAATCTATCTCAGAATTAATACGTAAGAAATAATGATATTTGGAAACAATGTACAATACAAGTTATGACGACCTCAGACATAGGTATCATAATACTGTGACTTTACATTTTATAAAAAATCATGGGTGCCACGAATGAACAATATGCCATTCGAAAATAACTTGTTCTGGCAAATTACGCCGCTAGCTCAGGTTTTTTGTTACAAAGTTAGAACATGGATCTATCATTTCAAAGACGCTTAAGGGTTCAGTTTCACGGAATGTACAATCAGATGGCTTGGTCGTAATAAGTCACCATTGTAGTTCTGCGTCTGAAGTCTGCGGTGTTCGGAGATGACCCACGGTATGTGAGACTTGTCTCACAAGGCGGTTACAGACACGTCCTAGTGGTAATGCGCATCATCGCATTACTGGCTGTGTCGCCGTGCGGAAGCCACTCCATCAAAACGGCAGCGTCATATTTCCGATACCAGGAGTCGGACTCAGCAGTTAGCGAGAAAAGCCAACTTTTGGAGTCCACCACAGAATAGACTACCATAGAAAAGAATCTCGTCGCCCTTCGATCTGCGAGAAAGTTTCTGGCTCCTCCCCTTGCAGTCTTGAAGATCACATTTAACAGAAAATTCCCAGGATTTTAAGTTATATTCTCATTTGAATTGGATCTTCAGGTTGGCACCTAATGCCACGTGATATCCCCGATATTTTATTTGCCCCGCGTTTATTCCAGAGGTCGGACATATTTGGCTTAGTTCGGGGACGATCCTGTGCTCAGGTGGCAGGCATTTCCCGCCAGGTTGAGCGACCTTGTTGTTCGCCCATCCCTAGGGAGCAGAATGTGTCGTCCGGCAAAACCCTTTATCCGCGACTTCTGTCGCTGCGGTTCGGGAAGACCACGATTAGCTTCAAGCCTACACAGCTCAATACTTCTTTAATATTCGTATGCAGCAAGATACTCTGAATGTTCACCATTGCATTACAGTCCTAACTTGGAATCTTGCGTGTAAATATCTCTAACATAATGATTTATATAATAAAAAATGCACATTATAATGTGGCGACAGCGCGTTACGTTATAGTACGCAGGGGAATCTAACCCTTACTCCCCAAAAGACTATGGGTGCAATATATACCTATAACCCATTGAAAATTTACAATCTCGCCACAAAAGAATCCCTGTTAACCCGGACATACGGTCAGTGGTAGGAAATATGCTCGAAAAATAATTTCGTAACAATTCGCCAGCTGGCTCTGAAGTCAGACCATGCTCACACTCGCGAACAAAGATAGACTACCTTCTACTTATTTTACAAATCTAGATCACTAGAATCAAATAGTTATCTTTCCAAACAATACATACGAAATTACATATCTAAATCTGGTAAAGTTTCACATAGATGCTCTACAGTCAAGCATTACTCAATGTTTATCTGCTTATATCCACATATCCAGAATTCAGACTTTCGGCTGCCTACCCTGTCTGACTTACTATTAATATACTTGACTGATAGGGTGTACTGAAGGATTTTTCAGATATGAAGTTTAATTAATCGATTGGCCAGGATTTCAGTTCCAAACGGGAGGAAGAGAAGGAAACCTGTTCCGACACCGTTCTATCGCCAGAGCATTGGCAGAGTGACTAGTTGTCCAGCCTCCGCTATAATTGATTTTCGTAGTTTTTCGACATATTTAAGACATTTCAGCTACTCCCCGCGATTGTGTGTGGCGCGGCGTAGTGGACAACAGGGCTGCTGTTTTGCCTGCAGGTGGGCATAACGAGACCCGAGATTTGCGCGCGTGGCCGCACGAGGGTCGTGGCGACGGGACACTCTTGGGTGGTAGCCCGACAAGATAGGTTACAGCAGGTGTCCGGAGAGTGAACGCCAAGTTTCAACGGCATTCCCCTCTGCTTTGTGTTTTGATTCAGTGCGGAACAACCACGTGATTACCTTATCGTCTGACGTGAGTCGTCGGATTTTCTCACATGTATTGTGTGTGTTCTCTTTGGAGAAAAAAACATCAAGAGTTTTTGTTTCGTGCAGAGAGCTGTTGCTGTCTTCACCTACCACAAGAAAACTGATAAGTGAAACCTCTTTCTTTATATCAGCCTTTGTCGCCAAGTTTCAAGCCCTTAATGAACAATTATCGAACTGATGGACTAAAAATCGAATCTTTCGCTCTCTCTAGCCGGGAAGATAGAAATTTTTGTGTGGCTGAGTTCCTTGCTGTTTTTATAATAGTACTTGAAATTTTCAAGATTAATATTTCAGTAGTTCCATTAAACACTGTAACTTTTCTACGGGTTATTTTTTTTATAAATTGATTTCTTTGCTTTCTATTAATTTTGTTTTCTTTGTAATTATAGTGCGCTCCACGAACAATGGCGGCCCGCGCAGAGAGAGAGAGAAATAGTAATGGCACACGGAATGTGACGTTGCCATGTTTCCAGGCGGACACGAGCGACGTAGGGTGGGGAAGAAAGTTTAGTAATTGCGCTACTACTACTAATACCTCTACTATATAATAATAATAATAATAATATGAGTTTTAGCAACCCTTTACATGATAATACTCTAAAGAGAGACAAGAATGACAGAAAGTTTCAGCCGCAGCAAACAATTATGTTCCAATTGTTACAACAGTGAACAACCTTCAATAAACGAATACAAAGCACTTCAAATATATCAAACGTATGTCATTGCTTAGATTTTGTTTAGAAAAATAACAAGTAAAAACAGACACAGTTAAATTGAGGTGAGTATGATACATTCGTATCCTGATATACCGTCATGATTTATAACAAGCAAAAGTGCACTGTCATACCTGTATTTATTCTGTGTCTTGATCTTCATCACTCGTATCAGTATCTGATCCAGAATCTCGTAGGTTAATAATAAATCGCTCCAAGGCATTATCTATAAAACTCTCCCTCTTGAAGTCTTCTTCTTGAAGATTTTCCGCGTGTCGAACACAGTCTGCCCATGATTTTACAGTCACAGTTTCAATAGCGGCATGAACTAACTTTTCTGTATCGGCGATTTTGAAAGTACAGTTTCTTTCTGCCACAAATCGCTTAACCTGTGCCCACACAAGCTCGATAGGATTGTACTGACAGTGATACGGTGGCAGACGCAAAACCCTGTGACCGTGTTCTTGAG
Source organism: Vandiemenella viatica (assembly GCA_031002005.1). NCBI lineage: Eukaryota > Metazoa > Arthropoda > Insecta > Orthoptera > Morabidae > Vandiemenella > Vandiemenella viatica. The sequence goes on from JARYHS010013630.1 coordinate 41,583,778, forward strand.
CGATAGCATCAAGTTCATATTTCTTCTCGCGTGGACGGTACATTTGAACTAATTGTAATAATTCTGCACGAGTCTGAGAAGCAGAGTGTGGAACTGAATTTATGGAGAGCCATTCAACTATATCAGCCTTCTTACTGTTGCTACTTGGTGCCTTTTCCCTTACAACCGAGTGATAACTTGCATTATCCATTACAATTATGGAATGTGGGGCTAAATATGGTAGGAACTGGTTTTTGAACCACTGACTAAATGTTGCAGCATTCATTTCACAATGATAATCACTGTTACTGCTATGTTTGGACCTAAAAACTAATTTACTTTCAGGAATGAAACCAGATGCAGCAGACCCAGCATGGCAAATGATTAAACGGGCACCTTTACCAGTCGGAACTTTCAGGCCCCCTAAACTATCATTCAATGTCCAACAAGTACTTTTCGTGTGATTCTGGTTTACCCAAGTCTCATCCAAGTAATAAATTTCAGTATTTCCTTCTTGTTGCCTTATTTCATGCAGTTTCCTCAGGAACATGGACCTTGCAGCAGCGATATCTGAACGTTCCATAAGAAATTTCCTCCCATCGTTACATTTCGCGTATTTGAAACCCATATTATTTAAAATTCGTAACATGGACCCTTTACTTCCCTCGAACCCTATAGATTCGCGTATTATTACTGTCAGATTTTTCGCAGTAGGAAATTTTCCTGCGGCATACATGTCGTGTATCTTGCGCCTGAGAACGTCTTTATTAAAGTCATCTAAACCTGTCACAGGCTTTTGGCGTCTGTGATGTTTACCTGGTGATTTCAAAAGCACGCTCCCACTTGCCTGTAATGAAGATTTACTCTCCTTAACTATTCGTTGCACATTTCTAAGACTAACACCACACGCTTCAGCAGTCCTCTCTTGAGCTTTGGCAACATCGTAGGTTGGCCCTCCAGCGTCTGCCTCGCGCTTAAAATATGTATAAACTTTAAAAATTTGTTCTCTGCTTTGCCTATGCAGAACCTGACGCTTATGCTGTTCGTCTTCCATTATTTAATATAGGAATTATAGCAATACTCACGGCCCACTACACAAAAACTTCGAATTCGACACTCGTGTAACCACGACAAGCGCTGGATTGCTACTGAATTCGATTGGCTACTGACAGAGTGATGACGTACCTGCGCAGAACCTCGCTAAACTGGGCCGCCATCGTTCGTGGAGCGCACTATAGTGGTGTAAGGTAAATTTACACCTGTCCATACGGACTAAAAATATCCAAAAATACATTTTTTACAACCGAATCTTGCATCTCATGCAGAGAACGTGATTGTTTCTGGTCATACAGAAACAAGACATTTCACGTTTGTGAGCTAGCTTGCAAGTGTCCTCCAATGGACGTAAGATCCTCCATGTTACTAACATTTTACCGCTCCTCAGGGCCGGCGTTAGGTAGGGGGGGGGGGGGGTAAGCGGGTCAAAAGTACCCGGGCCCTGCGGCTGATGGGGGGTCCGATCACCGACTACAGGGGCCCTCAGGCCATGAAGGCAAGATTACGCCCATTGTCGCCTGGCCATTTTGTAGAGCTAAAAAAAAGGTCGCCCATTTTACCCCGGGCCCGAAATTCCTAGCGCCGGCCCTGCCGCTCCTTATTATCTTATTTGACATTGGGAGAAAAAATCTTAAAGTAAGCATTAGTAGACCACATTTAATTTCTCATTCTGTTCTCTAATTGTCCACTAGATAAGTGTTCCCATTTGGATGTTGTATTCCGAATTTGATTGTAATATATTCTGTGTAACCAACAAACTTTCTAATATTTGTAAACAATATTGTCAATCCTCCTAGCAAAGATAGTTATCTAAATATTTTTTTTTTTTAATTTGGGAAGTATTGGGTACACCTCAACTTCTTTTTCGTATGCCAGTTCTTCCAACAATTTCCACTTCCACCGTAATTATTACATTCCAATCGCTTAGAATATGAATGAATTTTCTTATAGTTGTTCTTTCTATTACTAGCATTGCTCTTCTTCCTATGGTTAGTGCTGTCTGATTTGCATGTGTATTTGGTTTAATAAAGGGTGATTTTTATTTTATTTTTAGTTTTGATATGTTTTTCTTTCAATTTTACTGTAGTACTTAGTATCATGACTTGCAGTTCATACTTACCACTCCTCTCTCTTGAATAGAACAACAGTCCGTAATCTCTCTTTTACATTCCTCCACATCACGTGCTTGTGGTTTTGTTTCTATTTATTTATTATTTTAAATCTTCGAATCTCATTGTTTTCAACAATTTAAGAATATTTCAAGCTCCAGCCTTTTCTTTATTGTTTCCTCCTTTCCGAATACATTTGTCTGAAAAGATCCAAAGAAAATGGACGTTTCAACTCTGACTCTACTTTCTACATGGAGATTCTTTGCACGAGATTCTGACTGACGGTAGTGGTTAGTGATTCTTTTCGACGCAGGCAGTAAGGTGCACGACTTTACGATCCGCCAAATAAGGGGAAGACGTCGTTTGTTGCCGTCCACTTAAGAAGCAGGCGATGCAATTCCGTGTTAGCTTACTCTAATGGAGAATTTAATGACATATAGATTTTTGTTGTACCTGTGTCAATGTGGTTATGTGAGAAGTGTGGTGTCGGGATTATGGTGGTGGCCTTGGTGTTGAATTTTGAGGTAGATGTGATTATGTATCGGGGAAAAGCATTTAATTTGTTCGATAATAACTTTTTAAAATATTTTTGAATCCATTTTGTCCTTAATCTTTTTTGTGTTTCGACCGTGAGGAATGTTTCCTAAATTCGTGGCAAAAAATTTATGCTGATTCACTACATAACAAAATTTGTCAAAAATTATGTTTACCTTAGTTTCGTAGTGTTTATTGTTTGATTTGATGATTGTGATTATGAATATACAATCAATTTTTCTTAAGTGTCAATATCTTGGCTGTGATAATAAATGTTAGTTTTCTTAAAAACTACTAACATTACACGTTTATTTATTATAAATAACAGAAATCTACCATACACCAACTCAAGAATTGGTAGGAATAAGTGCAAAAATATTTAATAACATTGAATATTCATACATCAATAGCGTCTTTTAAAAATGTACGTCAAAACGGCTTTTCGTCTTATGTTTTGCTGACCCCTCTGCACATACTACAGTATGCAGTCTCCAATAATAGCACAGTTCCAACGTCCCTGATACATTCTTTCCATACACTGAATATCTGGGGAAAAGCGTTCAATGTCACTTACAGCTCCTAAATTTGGCCTAAATAAGTCAATATCAGAAAACAAGTAATGCGTTGTGACAGACATTCTACATCCAAGAACATGGTAGGCCTAACTCTTTATCAAATGTAATTCTCATTTGCGTTGCCCAAAAACTGTTCCACTACCATTCTAAACCCACCTCAAGCATTTCGTTCATCAAGAGTCATTGCATCTAAAAGTTTTTTGACTTCAACATCATACGAATCTGAGGTTCGGTGAAAATCAAACCTTTCATTTTTGGATCCCTTTTCTTTGGTAATATTTGTCTGATGAGGCTCCGAGCCTCACTGTTGCTATCTAAATCTTTGATTAATTGCTTAAAAAGTCCAAGTTTGATATGGAGCGGTGGTAACAGAATCTTCTCCCTGGACACAAGGAGCACCTGGAACGAGTTCTCTTCTTGCTGGCGTAGTGCTGATCATCTGTTCTACTATCCCACAGGCAGAGGAAACAGGAATATTTGGTGTAGCCTACCTGAAGTACTAGAAGAAATCCCAGCCTCTTGAAATCATCACAAACATCCCATTTGCAGCATTCATATTTTATTTTTTAGAAGTGCTACATAATGTCCGCCAATATAAGAAGATATTTTACTTTAAAAAACAACAATCAACTTTACTTACAACTTCAGAACTGCACCTACACTCACAAAAAATGTAGTTGGTTTGTTACAGAAGTCGATATATTAAAGCTTTCCAGATTTATATTAATTCTTCAACTTTAGAAGCATCACATTACAGCCATCTACTGGTATCAATTTAATCAACTACGATTGCCAGAGAAAGCGGTTAATTTAAACATAAATTTATTGAAAACCGATAAAATTTCAAGAATAATCAACATTTGAAATAAATTAATGCCATATTCGCACTCAGTCCATAAAGTTCAGTGAATAAATATAAAGAAATAAACATTAACAATTTTTTACATAGTGTTATGCTTCTCTTGATGAACTCTTGCAAGAGAGGGAACTATAAACAGATAAATTAATTTATTTATATTTTTTACGTTGTATTAGTCAATACTGAAAAAAAAGTAATTTTGGATACCAGTAAATAATTATTTCCTGATTTCTAATTTTTTTTTAAAAAGTTATTTTGGATTCAAATCTTTTCAGCGTTGTCTTTTAGTTCCTATATAGTTTTACTATATTAAATACAGTATCTACAGATTTAAAAGGAGGGGCCAGACGAAGCATGGGCTTTCTGATTTTCAATTAGTAATATCTACAATATCAAATGTCTGAGCAGTAAGTCGCTTTCAATTATTTCCTTGGTATCTTACTAAACAGAAGTTAAATTTATTAGAAGTGGGCAAAACTATGCAGATATTTTCAGAACTCCGCTGAATATTGTCTGAGACTACAAATATATCAAAATAATTTCTTGTGAGGTAACTAACTAAATAAATTAACTCGGAAATAGTTTGCAGCCATGGTAGAAGCCATTTCTACCCGATTATACTCAATGTGAAGTTTTCCGGTGTTTACTGTTTTACACATAGGTTAACTATACTTTCGGTTGTAACGAATAGGAAAATAAACAACCATTAGAAGATACGATAGTGAAAATAAAACCTATGTGTACCAAACTACTTGTTCAAGAAAATACAAACACATGAAATGGAAAATTCATGAGACATTTTGTCGATTCTATGATCAGACATATTTAATAAACTGGATGGAAGTAACATTTCATTTAATTACCATTGAACTATCTATACACAAAGCTTATCAGAATCATCTCATTACTGAACGACTTTTTGCTTCCCAATCGAAAGTTTAGCAATCTGTCTAAAGAGAAAATATGTTGACCGATTTTTAGAGTCATCTGTGTGAGTAATATTGAATATATGGAGCAATTTCGTATTAGAACTTCTGACCCAATAAAATTTAATGTCTTCAGTTTCACGCCGGTAGGATGTGTACTAATTTCTCGGATGCAAACAAATAAATAAAAAATTCGTACGGATAGTTAATAAACGAGCTAAAGAGTAGAAATTACAGAGTACTCTGTGTAAGATGACGTATTTTAACAATTGTTAACCTATGAAATTTTCGTGGTGCCAGTTTCCCAGGAGTGAATGTAACAGTAGTGTTCCTGTGCCAGACGGCAGGTACCTGGTGTGGAGTCCCTCCTGCCGCATCCCCGACGTCGACCCTCGTCACCCGTCCATCAGACACCTTCTGAAGCCTGCGCAGACCATCGTGTGCTCCCAGCACCCGCCTCCCAGCTACACCTCGCGCCTCCCGACGGGAGTCACGCGCTTTATCTGGAGGCCTCTGCGCGCGGACGCAACTGCTGCTACTCCGCCGTCACCCGCTACACGCCGCCAGAGGACAAGCAAAACGACAAGAACGTCGACAACTATTACAAGTATGTGCCAAATAGTTCCCGTATGTTAACCTTCACCCTCTAAGCAATAAGATTTGAGTGGAAGCTCTAATTAAGCTCCAACTGGGGATGCAAGTTGATTTCAACAAATATAGACTATCAATATTTATATAAACGCCAGTTTTATATCGATAATATCGGACTTCTCAAGCCAATAATATCGATATGTGTATATCTACATATATACTCTGAAATTCACAAAATTGTGGGTGGCAGAGGGTGCTCAGCACCAAAGCTAATCTCTTTGTTGTGCATTCCAATCCCTACGAGAGAAAAAAGAAAATTGTGTTGGATATATTAGAAATTATAAATAAGTATGTAAATCAAAATCAAATAATAAATTTGAGGTAGTTTATGAAAAAAGATACGTCAGCAAATATTCAGTGTCAACAGATCCTAAAAACGGTAGTTTGCTCAGCATTTTACCGTAAAGTCTGTTCCTATTTTGAGTGACAATGGGTCCCCCCTTTGAAAGAGGCGATCAGTATGTACCGACGAGGCTACTATCGGTAAATGCCTCATTGCTATTTTGAATATACGAGGGTAAGTCAATTATTATCCGCAATGTTGTTATAAATTTTATTGCAATACAAATAGGAAACTTACATGTTCATCATTTTTTAACATAATCCCCTTTCATTTCAACGAACTTGGTCCATCGTTGGACAAGCTTCCTGATGCCCTCATACAAGAAGGTTTTCGGTTGAGCTGCGAGCCAGGACTGCACCATTTCTTTCACTGTTTCGTCCGAGGTAAATTGACGGCTCCTTAATGCCTCTTTGAATATATCATAGAAGTGGTAATCAGAAGGGCAACATCAGGATTATACAGAGGATGAGCCAGTACTTCAAAGTTGACTTTCTGAAGCTCAGCAATGCGGGCAGCAGTATGTGGACGGGCATTGTCGTGCAACAAAACTAAACGTTTCGACAGCAGTCTTCGGCGTTTCGAATTGCAGGCTTCAGCTTGTCAGTAAGCATATCCCCTTAACGTGCACTGTTTATTGTTGTGCCCCTTTCGTGATAATGCTCCAGTACTGGGCCTTGTGAGTCCCAAAAAACTGTAAGCATCAGTTTTCCTGCGGATGGTTGGGTTTTGAACTTTTTCTTGCAGGGCGAATTCGGATGTTTCCATTCCATACTCTGCCGTTTACTCTCTGCCTCGTAATGATGGATCCATATTTCGTCACCAGTGATGATTCTGTCTAGGATGATGTCACGTTCGTTACTATAACGATCCAAATGGTTTTGGCAGATGTTAAAGAGCATTTGTTTATGCAACTGTGTGAGTTGTTTTGGGACCCATCTTGCACAGACTTTATGAAACTCAGGTCTGTTGTGGATGATTTAGAAGGCAGAACCATGTTTAATTTTCAGACGATGTGCCACTTCATCAATAGTTACCCGTCAAAAACAGAACAATGTCACTTGCATGTTCAGTGTTTTCCTCATTTGTAGCGGTAAACGGTCGTCCGGCTCTTTCGTCCTGCGTAACACTTAAGCGACCTTTTTTGAATTTTTTCAATCCATTCGTAGACACTCCGTTGCGGCAACACACTGTTCCCGTACTTTGCCGAAAGTCTTCGATAAATTTCGGCCCCTGATACTCCTTCCGAACACAAGAAAAAAATTGGATCACTGAGCGTTAACAGAAGGACGATCAGCCATGGTTAATGGCAGGACAGCGATAATGGAACTAACCTAGCAGCACCAAACCTGCACAGGCATAACAACAATTAAACCACGTAAAAGGCAGCTACGCAACACAAATGCCAACACAAACAAAAATATAACTAAATTGCGGATAATAATTGACTTACCCTTGTATCTCAAGCACATTAGTTTTTAAGTAATATTCACAGGTGCCACGAGATCCAACGTTAATTCGTCGTCGCCATGTGTCTTATTTCTTTCAGTTTGTGTCTTTGTTAGGGGAGAGCGGGGGAAATACACGCATGCGGGTAATCACACGCAGGCTGAATTACGCATTTTGAATTGCGCGGGATTTGCCCAATTGGTGCTAAACCCTTCTGGCAGGCGTAACAACTACAGTGCCATCCACTCCAGACATTTTGTGATTGCGTTGTAAAGTGAGGTTTATTTTCAATGTAACTTTTGTCAGCTGTATTTTGCAAGGTAAGTGCTACCATAAGTGCTTTAATCCAATTTTTTGCATATCAACTACTAGCCCTAGATGTAACCTTTCATTTAGTTGTAGATCTGTCTAGGTATTTGAACTAAGACCCGAGTTCTGCTTAGGTTAGTCCTCGAACTCACTTTGGGGTATTGGCATGCGGCTCTTCAAGTGCGTGGTATTCCCCCTTCATAATAAAACTAGTTGGTTATATTTTTAATTCCAACGAGTTTTTTTATACTTCAGATTACTAGATATTATAAAAGAAAAAACCAGAAAGTAAAATGGACCCAAGAGGAGCTTCATAAGGGTCTTGATGCCACAGAATCAGGAAGAAAAATAAGAGAAGTATGGGATTGTCGAAGCTACTCTGCGTACAAGAATGAAACCGAAAAATATCAAGGGAAAGATGGAGAACTAGGACACCGATGTATTAGGTAGAGCCATGAAGAATGTAATGACTGGAACATTTCAAAACATTGCAAGTGTGATGTTTGCTATACAAGAAAATGCACTCTTTACACACCTATATATATAAAAATAAAGTTTACAAAACATCATTATTTTCTTCAATACTGTTTATTACATGTAATTAATAAAATAGACTAACAAAAAATAAAAATAGCATGTATTGTCAATTTATATGCATTGTTTGTATTGCGTGTTATTACCCCATATCATGCGTGTCATTACCCTACGGGGTGGGGAATACCACGCATTTACACTTTTTTTATTTTAATCATAAACATTAAAGTACCTAATGTTCATAATTATATTCCATCATTTGGAATATGTAGAGAAATGTCCATAGTAAGGTTTACATTTGTTTTGGAAAAATTTAATGATATAATGAACAATTTAAATCGATTTTTCCTTAGGTGCGTGTGTTTCCCCCACTCTCCCCTACTTTCATCTTGAGACGATGTGGATGAAACAGAAGCTGATTGCTTATTTTCCGATAGCATTCTTTGTATTTGTGACTGTTAAACTAAGCTCTGCTAGCATGTTAAACTATGTTCACCACACAATAAGGTCTGCTGTAATAATAATACGTTTATTGAGGCACACACACTACAACTTTATATCCACATGTTTACAGTTCAACAGCCAGACAACGACTCCTCTCACTCATGTACAATTCCAAAGATACATCTCCAAAGATACATCAAGCACCAGAACATTCCTCACAGATATAAATGTACAATACTCAACAGTGACATAGCTTTAGTGCATGCATCTGACTTTTTAAAATAGGCCTACAAGTTACGCACACTCGAGCTGACCAAAATGTTTATTTATTTGTAATGAAACATTTTTCGTAAATTCGGCCGCAATGCTAAAAGTAATTTTCATAAAAATTACTTTTGAAATGCATTGCTTACGAACTGCTCAGCCGATGATTCTTTCGTCATAGCTTCAAGTGGCCACAAGCCCAACTGCTGTCAACATCTTTGTTGCATAAATTTTGAAAAAAATCACTTACATAGGTCGAAAATTCAAAAAACCTTTCAAGCATGTAATTCATCCAGGTCCAGTGTGTTTTTACATCTAGTGATTTTATTTTCTATTTGTTTTCTTCTTTAGTTTCTTGTATTTTCTTTACTTACTAGACGAAATTCCTGACACGTTCGATAACATTGTTTAGATCGGAAGTTTTACTTATAACATCCTCAGCAACCATATTAATCATACGAGCTTAACATGGTTCATGTTTGCCTGCACCAAATGTCTCCCCAACAGGTTTAATCATGTTGGCACCGGAATCTGTTCTGAAAGCCATAACTTTATCTGACTCGTGACTCCAATGTTGGGCAATGTGACTCTCAATTAATTCAAATATACCAATCCTGATTGATTTTAATTAATTTTGCAGCAAAAAATGTATTGTAATCCACAGCTAGCAAATGTTACTCATAGCTTCAGTCCAAATATCTGTAGTAATAGAAAACTGCTTCACACTTTTCAACTTCTCCTTCAACTTTAACATTTTTTTTCATATTTTTTATCTGTTTTTGCTTTGATACTTTCACGAGAATGGAGTTCGTATAAGACCGAGTGTGGTGGATGAACGTTTAACATTCTGGTCTTGCATTCTGAAGCACACTGTTTCAAATCCCCATGCAGGCATCCAGATTTGGGTGTTTGATTGTTTCCCCAAATCATTCCAGGCGAATGCCGGGAGGCTTCCTTCAAAAGGCCATGGCAGAATTCCTCCCTGATCCCTGTTCCCATATCACCTCTAATGACCTCGTCATCGACGAGGCATAAGGCCATAAGTAAAAAAAAAGTTACCGAGGGGAATGATGAATAACTTACCGAAAACGTTATAAGAATTTAAAGTTAAAATTTTAGAGGGCAAATGTAGGTGGGAGCTGGATAGGGGGAAGTTGGGTGTGTAGGGAAATTGCCACCAGAGTGTGTGCTCCATTGCAATTAAATTAAATTAAAGTAAGTAAAGGACATTGTGCTAAGTGCTTTGTTAAACACTTAAAATAGACTGCATTCAAAGTTGTATAATTAATACTGACAAAATAAGCAATTGCATCAGTTATGTGGCCATTTTTGTGCCCCCTCTAGAATATTGTAATACATCTGAAAGAGAGACAAGAACCAATAAAAGTGATTGTAACTTAATAGATTAAATAATAAAACTGTGAACGTAAATGAATGAATAATGAATAATGCGCATGAAAGGGAAAGGTAGCACTGAGTAGGAAAGGATATTATCGATTTTGTTATTGAGCTAAATCAGTATTTAACATAATCATTAGGATTTTTTTAATACTAAGGTGTTTGCAGATTTAGCTATTTCACTGAAACGTATCTATATTATCATGCTGACCATGTAAAAGTATTGATATTACTATTTCTGTTCTGATATTTTCGGTTGGCTGATATATCATAGCTCCAAGCATACACTGACCTTAAATCTGACTTTGTTATAATGTTTTTTAATCTTCAAGGCAGAAGGTAATTGACAAATTTAAAGCATTTTAAGATTTGCAAAAATGATAACATGTGAAATGAATGTCATTGTTGTTTGGGCTTTAGAGCATGTCGACATTGGGGACGTTAGCGCACTATATTTTATCATCAACCATTTCAGTCAAGAAATGATGTAGCCTCTTAAAGGTAGGAGTTCAGAGAGAGCTTGAACTGTATTCCGCAGGTAGAATGATCTTGGGCGGTCCTCTGCCAGATAACTCTAGCAACCCAGCATATGTACTTCTCTTATTAGTCTGGTGGTCTCGCTGTAGTACCTGATGAACTTTTGGCCTCCACTACAGCACTGTTTTTGTCCATCTTTTTTCATTCATCCATGCATCATTTCAGGCCCACTGTCATTTCAATAAGACTGTCTTCTCTAAGATGAGACTGAACTGATCTAACATCTTCTTGTCTATCCTAGTTAAATCTAACATTGATCTTTCTGTAAACTTCTTTCTTTAGATTTGTTGGCATATTAAGTTTCAGAATAATTGAATACCTCTTAAAAATTGACCTATATAAGCTAAATAAAATGATCAAATATGGTTAATGAAAGTAATTTCTTTGAGACAATTTCAGTTACAGTTATCACATCATGAACTTCTCCTAAACTCAGTTCTAGAGCATCCATATGATTTGAAAGCTGGTATATCTTGAAGATTTTCATTCACTTTAGTAAAGAATAGCAAGTTTATAAGCTCTGACTCGGTAAAATAGTCTTGGTGTTATGTATTGAAAAAGGCCTTGGATATCACCCAAAAATTTATTGTTACAGAAAAAATAAAACTTCATAATTGAACTTACTTTTGTATTTTCTAAAAAAAAATAAACATCACTTCCAACTGAATGAGTGAGCATGATTGGTCTACAGTAACATTTTCACTTGACTTTCTGGTTGACAAGTTCGGTCTCTGGTCCTACAATCCAGATTTTGATCTTCATTAGTTTTCTGAACTCACTCTGTGACTGATAAGATGGTTCCTTCCTGTTTCTAGCCAGCTACCTGTCTTCAGCAAGCCATTAAACCCAAAGTAAAAAAAAAAAAAAAAATAATAACACTTCTATTATATTACTTAATGTGATCAGCTCTGTACATTATAGTGACATTCTGATTGAATAGCAATTCATTTGCTTCACATCAGTGCACATCATTAAGGTCTGAAAAAAAATAATCTTGGTCTACAGTTGATTATCAACAGTCTACTTTTAAATCATTTACTTTCCCTCCTTTCACTTATCAGCAATAACCTTGTAACCTTTTAAACAAACACATGCATTACTCACACAGAAACTGGCCTTTCTCAGTGGATGGTTATAAAAGTTCTAATGTTTTTTATCCTGTTTGTCTTAAATATTCCTCATCACCATCAACTTTAGCTCTCTCCCTACTATTGTTGAGGTATTTGTAAAAAAAATTGAATCGTTGCACGTGTAAATTTTCCTTGTTGGGAGAAGGAGTTAACCAAATGTAGACAGTATTTTTCTCTCTGTTTTAAATTCTCTGTGTCGTAAATTTCCATTGAAATCGGATAATAATTGTAGTTTTGTATAGGATTTAGGGGATGTAATGGGGGAGGAGAGTTTTTTTTTTTAACCTTTTTCATGAAAAAGTACATATGTGTCAACTTACATGGTGATCAGTCAAGTGGTGTCGAAGTCGATCAATATACCAACATCCATTTATATATATTTCTAAAAGTTTTAGTGACAAGCCACTTATCTTCATTCATACTTAACTGGAGTTGATAAATGGGATGTGTGTTTGCTAAGGTAAGGAGCTTTTCGAATATTTTTCCTGTTAAGGAAACATTTGTGTTGGGCTTCACAATTCCTATGTAAATATTGTAGTTAGGAAGCAGCATCAAATATCATAGAGATATGACTATACTGTGTGTGTTTTGTTCAGCTTAGTTGTATTCTGTTTAGTAATGTAAATTACCCTGAGTTTGTGCCATTTGTATGATTTACATCTCCAAAAGTTTTTTCTCATTGTTTTGAAATACTTAAAGTGTTTTGTTACATACCTATTTCAGTTGACAAACCATTGCTACAAATAAGCCAATTCTTCTTTCACCTACTACAAACCATAATTTATAATAATTTATTGGCAAAATTTTCACATGGTTCATCTAGTTTGTTTATAACTTCCTGAAACTTGCACAGTTCCATAGTTTCTTACACAATCATCAGTAATTTACTTTCTTTACAATATTCTCGCACATTCTTTATGCATTTCAACCTATGCTCTCACTCATGTTCAGTGTGCACACATTTGCAACATACCATCTGCTGGTGTTTTCTGTAGCATCTCCTCATGCAAGCCACTGCGGGGTGAGACACGGCTGTCTAACAAAGAGCAGTTTGTGCTGGTGCAGTGTGATGGAGCATTTGTGAATGCTCACGCTGTGGTGGTACCAACTGAAGAGGTGCGACAGCGTGCAGAATCGGCTGCATCCTCCAGCCAGCAGCGGCCCAGTGTGCTGCTGTTTGGCCTGGACTCCATATCGCGACTGAACCTGGCACGCACCATGCCACGCACGTCCGCTCTGCTGCGGCGTTCTGGGTGGATTGAGCTTGATGGATACAACAAGGTGCGCCATTTTATCTTTAGGCAGTTATAAGTATTAAACTGTGAATTAGTTTTTTCCCCAACACTCAATCAAGTTTCCAAATAATTTACATATTGTTCAAAACTTCATTGCGATCTAAAATATACAAACCAGTTTCAAAATTCAAGATTGTGACCCTATGGGTTAGATACAGGTTTCTAGTATTGATTACTGTTATTGTTTTATTTTGAATACAATTTTCTCACTCAAATTTCTATTCAGTGCAGTTACCTAAACAAAAGTTTCTGATGTGCCACATTCACATGCGTTGATAGGAAACTACATTCCAACTGTACCACTGACAGGCATCGGAAGCAAAATTCAGATATAGAAAAAATATCCTGTGAATATAAATTTTCACAGAATGCATTTCGTTTCCACGTTTCGGATTACTCCATCACCATTATGCCTGAAATCATTTTGGGAATGTGATAGTACCAGTAATAATCAAATGATCTGCATGCAAGTTTATGAATTTTAACAGTCAGTGTTACTGAGAACAATTCTTTTTCTGAATTTCAAAATCATTTATTTAGCACCATATTTCCTGCAGGTGACTTTTCCATGATGCAGCAAACATCAAGAAATTTACAAGATCATATGCCACTAGATGTGAATAAAAGTGCTATATGTCATAATAATGAAGAAAAATAGAAGTTAATAATTGCTATTAAGGTAAAACATTGAGAACATAAGAATTTTGATGATTTCATGACATTTCATTAATTACATTTACCTATACACATCCTTATTATCGCTGCTGTATCCTTCTTTCTGAAATGATGATGGTTTATTACAGATCAGGTTTTACAATACATTTAAATTCACTTGTAAGTCTGAATCTAATTTATTTTGTTAAACTGGGTCTACACCTCACCTATTACTGTAACTTGGTGCAGTAAAAAAAAATTCTTTCTTTCTCTTACACGCACTGTTATGATCCTGACATTTCGCTGCACTTTGCTGTTCCTCCATCTCTAAGAGGCTCTTCCACCCACGAGTCAAGTAATAGGTCAGACCTATTAATCAACATAATTATCAAAGTGTTTTACACCCTCATTCTGTTCTGTACTTGTTCACAGCTCCCACCCTTGTTATCTCTCTCCTCACAATACATTTTTTCCACATCTCTGATATGAGTCTGTTGGTCCTAAATAGTTTCATCCACCATAGTGGCTGTATGCAATAAGGAGCCACCACTCTGGATAGGAGAGGTACTCTGAGTCTAGGTTCAAATCATGAGTCCTGCAAACTGGTCATTCTTTACACAGTTTTCCACAACATTTAGGTGAATGCTAGGATGGCCACCAATCTACAACTCTTAAACTACATTATTCACAAATAAGAAATACAAATCAAATAGAACATGAGTTACACAGTTCCCAGATTGATGGCAACACATTTGCAGTGGCAATGCATGCCAACTCTCACAATTCCAATCTCAACTTTTTTTTTATTGTTGGTGTGGGCAGCATTAACTTTTTGGAACTTCTTAGATGGGAAATAGCCTATCAGTTGTCCTCTGGCCTCCTCCTATACTTTTCACTTGCATTATTTCAAATTTAAAGTCAATTTTCATAGATATTTTTTAATTTTTTTTTATTTATAATCTTATGCGTCTTTTAGTTTAACCCAACTGGCCATTACAGAGATTATTCTTTACTACTATTATCATCACTCAGCTTTCTCCTACCACCACTTGTGCAGTCCCTACCCTCCCATTTCATCTTTGGTTCATTCATGTGGTAGGTTTGAATGAGTGCACATTTTTTGCTTCGCCATATGTCTCGCCTCCTACATGAGTAAGGTTATTAATCAAAATATTGTATAGTATATTCGTTTTTTTTGTGTGTTACTCTTGTCCTCCTGCCTTCATCTGTTTGGTAAGTGCAGCATTATTTTCCATATCCTATCTTATTCTTAAATACTTAATTAACTATGATATTAATTAGTTATTAAGATAATGTACACATGTGAATTCAAATCAATCTGATCTACTGGTATCCATCACTCCATATGTACTATGGTCTTAATATGAAGTTAAAAAAAATGACTACTTCCTGCTGTCAACCTGTAAGAATTATTGTTTCATATGCTAAATGTGAGCAATCTGGTAGCATTGCATTAGAACCACTCCTGGATAATCTGCATAAAACCATCAATATAATAATGATTTTCGGATACAGCATGTTTGTTAGAACATATGCAGATGATGTAGATATTTTCCTGACCTTGCGAAAAGACTTAGACAATACAGCAAACATTCTATCTGAATTCAGCGAAGCATCAGGAGCATCAGTTTCCCATCAAAAATCAAAGATGATAAAATTGGGCAAAGGTTTGCAGTTAACATACATGTATGGTTTCACTGAAACAGAACAAATCAGAATTTTAGGACTGAGAACTAAAACTAATCGCCTCATCATGACAGCAGTCAACTGGAAGATTCTTCTCAGAGCGATAAGACCCAAACTAAATGAAAGTAGCAACAGAGATTTATCTCTTATACAGAGGATTAAATTGGTGAGCTCAGAAATTCTTACTGTGTTATGGTTCATTGCACCGGTTCTACCAATAATGAAACAAACAGCTGCAAGTTTGACTTCTACTTTTGGGTCGTTTATTTAGTGAAACATCATCTTCTGCACCAAAATGTCTTTGTCAGTTCTCCTGCCAAACAAAGGTGGTCTAGGTGTTCATTTGAAGCAATGAAGCAATTCATTGCTGTTTTATAGGACCCGTATCCTAAACAATAGTAGCAAAAATAACTTAACAAACATCTTACTAAGCCAGATACAACCAGAGGATCAAAACCAATCAATTAACATAGGACATATAAGCTGTTAATTGGACTGGCCAAGATCATATTTTCTTGAATGTAGTTACATCACAAATGTTACCAATGTCCAGAAACTGAAAAGTCTAAAAGGTATATACCACAAAATTCTAGAAACGATGGTAAGGAATAACATTGAACATAAATATACACAAACGAATTGGAAATCAGTTTGGTAGCATATTTCCTCACAATGTTAAATCAACTTGGTATCAAGTAGTTAGTTAATTTCACAGAGGAAGACTCCTTACCCCTTACAATATCATTTTATCTGCAAACAGAGGCAGGTCATGTGGACATTGATGAAGGGTACATTGGCATAACTAAATAGTATCACAAACTACAGCTTGAATGTTGCCAACATTATAAAACTGGATCAGTGGGCATTTCCAATATTAAATAAAAACTCCACGTTATGGATTATGAGACAGTTTGTAGATTTTTTAACAAGAAAGAAAGGCCTTGATATAAAGGATTTTAAATATCTCATTCTAACACAATTCATTACTGTGGAAAAACATAAAAGCTACTTGACATCACATGCATAACTTCTACTGACAGCAATCCTGGGAAATCTATAATTCACTAAGGAAGAATGCAGAACTGGTCCTTGATATTCCCTTGTAATATGCAGAACTTCTTGAACCACACATGCCATAACAACAGAGGACCTTGGTAATGAGAGATTCCCTTCTGCGAACTGTCTTGGGTTGTTGAATAAATTATGTTAAGATAAATGTATTTTACTATTAACTAATGAAATCTAAGATGAGGATGGAAAGAATAAAAACATAGATGGGCCATATTTCATATTTAGGACGTTTTGATGAAAAAGAAGAAAAAGATGAACACATTACATAAGTAGTAACAGTCCTTAACGGTTTCACTAACCACTTTACCTCATCTTGCCACCTATTAACATCTTCAATGGCATCTTCCCCATCATCAAAAACAATTGTTGAATGCATTCTCTACCACTCAGTTTCCTAACATATACACAAGATATTTTTACTTGCTTCAATCAATGTTTTCCTCCAGCAATAATATTCTTCTGTCAAACTGTCAATTTTCCCCTTTGCTGATATTAATTCCTCATTCAGGTTTTTGTATGTTCTTAATGCTGCCCTATTTGCTCACTTTTATCCTCTCTTTTTACCAACCTCTTCAACTCCTTATTGCAGTTTTTAAGTTACATGTTTTTCATTATTTTTGTTTTGGAATAAATATTTCTTCCACTACTATTATTTTCTCCTTGAACTGTTTCAATTTTTTCCTAATTCTATTGATATCCTCTCCCCACATGTTATATGAATGGCATGGTCAGCTCTGGAATCCACAAACTCTTATGATTATGTGTATA
Organism: Vandiemenella viatica; assembly: GCA_031002005.1. Taxonomy (NCBI): domain Eukaryota; kingdom Metazoa; phylum Arthropoda; class Insecta; order Orthoptera; family Morabidae; genus Vandiemenella; species Vandiemenella viatica. The sequence continues at coordinate 41,601,367 of JARYHS010013630.1, forward strand.
TCAACGTTTCTTTCATCACTACTGATTTATTGAACTCTCTTACACGGATCACATTTGTTTTATTATCACTTATTCCCTGTGTTTCATTAGATATCACCAGGCTTTATGAGGAAGGCATCAAATGTGTTCTGTCTACCAGTTGTGTAGAGCCTCTCTTCTTTCTCAACCTTTTTAAGTCCTAATCATCTTACTGCCTCTTATAAACTCTAAATATGTATTCATCTTTATGCGCTAAAAGTACAGTGGAACTCCAATTATCTGAATCGATTGGGACCGGACCCTTTTTGAATAATCAGAAATTCAGATAATTGCATTTTTTCCGAAAATGGGTCTATTTTAATTAATTATTGGATGTATGTTGAAAATGGGAGAAAAACAGCTTTTAATTAATTAAATGAAAAGGCAACACTTTTATATGTTAAGCGTACTTACAAGTGCTGTACATTAGTACAGTATGTACTTACTGCACTGTAAATAAGTTATTGCTTCCTGAACATCTTGGTCAAAGTGAGCTGTTTGACTGTACTCGTCCATTTTCGGGCAGCCTAGTCGCGCAAATGCTTAACAGTGAGAAGTTGCTCTGACTGATGTTCCATTCACATCAATGCTGATGGTCCTGTGTCTGCTTCAACTTCAGTATTAAGGTCAACTTCTTCCTCGACAGTTTCTTCTCTCACAATTTCATCATCATTTAGAATTTCATACCCAGGGTCTGACGAATCTATATGTTTAGCACTAACTTCTGAACATCCAGGAATTTTCAAAAGAATGTTGCTGAATTCTTCAAGTGACATGTCACCCACATCTTCTCCTGTCTCTTCCCTTTCTTTTTCATGAACTTCTTTTTCCTTTTTTTCATTTTCATCTTCAGTTGGTATGTCTTTCAACTTGTTTCACGCACATCTTAATGCTATTGCCTTAATCAAGCTCCAAGCTTCCGCCACCATGTAAGCACAATATTTCAAATTTATTTTTTTGTGGTAAGCCAACACATCTTCTTTGTCTTCGCCCTCCACCAAACGTTTCCCTAAAATTGCTGTCTGTAATGGCGTTTCATGGCTTTGATAACAGACTGGTCAATTGGTTGCAACAAGCTTGTGACGATTGGTGGTAAAAAGGTTTTTTTAAACTGGCCATTCCCTCATTCCAAAACTTCTTTGGTGGCATGAGTTGGTGCATTATCAACAACCAAAAGCACTTCCTTCATTTCCAAGAGGTTTTAGGTGCTTTTTCACTTCAGGGATGAAAATTTCACTGTACCTCTCTGTAAACAATGCTGCAGTCATCGAAGCTTTGGGTTGGTTTTTATAAAAGAGGGGAAGCTTTTTCGCAGTACGTTTCCATCTTAATTAAAAATGCGATTCGGATAATCAGCGATTAGGACAATTGGAGTTGGGATAATTTGAGTTCTACTCTATTGCCAATCAATGCCCAGTACCCTCACTTAATCAAGCCTCCTGTGGCTATTGCATCTTCAATAAATTACCAAAGTCCATAACTTTCTTCAGTATACTGAAACATGATTATAGTAGGAGATATATTACAAGAGAAAGTGTTCTGTTCTGTTGAAGAGGGGCCAGAATATTAGAAATAGATTCTTAGAAAACTGAGAGAGAGATATATATTTTTAAATTTATTTATCCTACATCTATACAGTCTAATATCTAGATACTTATTTAGGCTCCATTACATTCTTTTGTTTACTATTGATTAAAGATCCTGCCATTGTGTGTTGCTGGTTTCATTACTAATTTATGTGGGTTCTCAGCTGTGTGGGTACCCAGATGGCCTCCACAGTCTCTCATCCCCGCGAGGAGAGAGGCCAAGCCTTCTTTCTAGCAAGACGATGTTTACAGTTTACAATTTAGTGTAAGAAAGTTCTATCTATGGAATTAGCATATTATTCCACTTCATGAAGTTATTTGGTAACTGCTATATAATGCTAAATTATTAATTATTAAAACAACAGATGTTACAGATTGTAGTCAGTTAGTAGATGCATAACAATATTTACATTAGTAACAGTTTGATTAATACGATGCGAGCTTATGGTTGTTAGTTGGTTAGTGAATACATTACATGATTACATTATCTGTCTTTTAGTGGATACATTACAAAATTATGCTACACTCTATGTAATAAAGCTACTTCATCTTGTCCTCTTCTTCTGATCTGAAGGTCCAATGGCCATACACCTATTACACAGGGCTACAATAAAATATTTGTCTGGTGCCTGGAAAATTTTAATAAAGCAAGTAATTTTTGCTGATAAATTTGAAAATAACATTGGTTTTTCTGAATCAGATCTAGTTTTTTTTACCATACACATCTCCATTTGACTCTATTACTTTGTAATACATATTTCCAACAGTGTACATAGGCTGATGTTATTGTGTTTTAGGGGTATTAAACAAGTCTGTTTCTTCAACAAATTTATTTTATTCTTATAAGAGGCAAAGAATATTAAGTAATAAACTAAGCATGAACCATAAACAAAACACAAACATATATTCAAACTAAAAATGCAAAGATTTTGCCTGACAATAGGAGGAATAAATTTATGCTTCTTTGCATGAAAAGTGTTGAGCAACAAAATCATCTCAACACCAGTAATAATCTGCCATCATTATAGTATGCCTTGCTACCAGGTTTCCATCTCTTTGATGTCTAGATGGAATCGTTCACCTTGCTTATTGCTGACATCTCCAAGATTTTCAGGAAAGTGATCAAGGTGACAAAACAAATTGAAGTTAATATTCATGCCACTATCACTAAAAGTTCATGTTACTAACAAGGACTTTCCAGTTTTCACTTTCGTGGTACCCAAATAAATTTTGCACTTCTTCTACAAAGACTCGCCAAGCTAATGTTTCATTCTTGTGCACTATTCTCGTCAAATTTGTGTCCTGTACGAGCTTACAGATCATTGATCCATCCAAAATCCATGCTTAAAGATATTCAAATGTCTTTTCTGATAACACACTGCAGGTATATTTAAAACACTCCCCATATTTGTACAAAGTTTTGCTAATTTGTTTTGTCAATCTGAGTTTTATGTGGGAACATAATTTTTTCCTCACTCAGTTAAAAATTATTCTAACATATTGGCAGCTCTACATGGAGCCATAGTTATTCAAGGGGCAACTAGTTCTTAACGTAGTGGTTGTCACTGACTCTACTATCCCATACGCAAAGTAAGTATGGTTATTTGGTATAACGTGATTGCCGTCTTAAGAGAAAATTCATCAATTGCAATGTTGGCATCTTGTGCAGTTATAACAAATCAAAATTAGATTAAGGTGACAAATTAAGGCAGTAGACCACCATACATACATGCATATATAACCACCTTAAAAGCATATGGTATGGTAGTGAGTGAGCGAGCGAGCTTCATAGCTTCAGATAATGACGGTTTAAACGCAGCATCTATGGTAAATCACTATGAAAAATCCTCATGTGCACCCTTTGTCCTTAGAATGAAAAGAAACATGGACTGTCACTCACATGCATTCACTTATAAACATCATTCACTTTGACTAACACCTAATTTATAACAGAGGGATGTTGCATAGCTTAAAATCTATACCTGATATGACAAACTCTAGGTCCTATTTGGAATCGGGACCAATTCATATAGAAATTGTGTTTATTTCCTAAACACCAAAATCATGGTTGACCAGTGTTAGTATCGTGAGGGAGTCGGCGGATGTAGTACCATAGGCTCCACTTAACCATATCAGAATGCTCCTCTGCACTCTTAATACCGTCTGCCAAGGTTTCACCTGTGTGGTTGTTGTTGGCTTCCTTTTTTATGGTGATTTCATTCATTTTAACAATTGGATGTTGCACCAATTTCCCTTTCTTGTAATTGTCTTCTGTGTCTTGTCTGGAACGACCCTCTATCAACAACAGCAAATCATCTGCACCTGTCCCACTAAGCCACACAGCTGTTTCGAACATATGAGTGGATCTTCAAAAACCAAATCGCAAAAGACTGGCCCACTTACTGACCCTGCTGGCAGCCTTTCATTAGGTGTTTATCTACCTTCCCTCATCGACATCTCAATGTGGCGAATCGATTCTAAGTAAACCCACAGTGTATTATGCAGGCTGCTTGGACAAGCCATTCCCCTTAGGTGGCAGAAAAATTTTGGCCAAAAGCCCTTGAGATGTCCAAAAAGATTCCTATTACGTACTTCGTCGAGCTATTTTTAACTAGACTTACCACCCTATTACATCTCTGATCAACCTGTATGCTCGAAAGCCATATTTGTTCATGTTAATGCCCTTTTGGCTCCTATGATTCTGCAGTTTGTTAATCAATACTTTTTCTTTTACCTTTCCAAGCACGTTTAGAAGGTAGATCAGCCGATATGATTTCAGGTTTACCAGATCCCTGTCTACCCCCTCCCCCCCCCCCCCCCCCCCTTTGGTCAATATCACGACTTCACTTTTCTTGGATGTGAGAGAACTAGATGGGCTAAAAAAAAAAAAACTATAAAAGGGCTGGTTTTTTAATAAAATATTGCCACAGATGTGTTAAAGCTAGAAGCAGATGTGCCATTGTACTTCTAATTCGTAAAGTAGGGAACAAAAATACGACTTAGAACTACAGACAAACAAGACTGGCCACAGTGGTATTAAAGTTGTAGAGCTAGACATTCAAGGATACCAGTAATGTTTGTAAAGGAATGAAGAGGTTTCTAATTGATCAGCATGATTCTGGAAGAGGTTATTCATGAGAATAACTGTTACTAGGTTATTGGCAAGATATTCCAAATGAAATCAGTGATGAAAGTTGGACTAAAGTGTGCCACTGGGTACCTTCAAGATATTTGTCAAAGTGTACTTGTAATGGGTTAGTGTTATTTCCCATTTCATAGTAAGACAAATTAAGAATTTTTAAGAGAAGTTCATGGGCAGGTAAAGTTTTAAATAGTGGCAGTTGACATGGTCAGCTTTTATCAACATCCACCGAGTCCGTGGGCTCAGGGAGGTAGAACCCAGTTTTAAAGCATGTAAAGTTTGAAATACTGGTAGTCAACTACTGATGTCAGATCTGCTGAGTCCGTAGGCATCATTCTGATGAAAAATTATCCTTGAGGAATGTGATTTCTTTGGTGATATAAAGATACTTTAGTAATGTAAAAAGTAAAGGCAGGATTTTTTTAAATTGTTTTTCTCTGATGAGCAATATGTATGATCTAAGGACTTGTAAATGTATTAGGAATGAATGAGGAGAATTGTCTAAATTTATCTGAGATACAACCAGCAGTCTTAAAGGATTAAAGTCCTGTTAACATAATTTTATAAAGGTTATGGAGTTGGAGTGAGAATTTTCTTTAAACAATTAAATGCATATATTCGAAATAAGAAAGCGCATTTTCATTTCATTTATCAACTTAATGTTGGATGGCAGCTGTCAGTGAAACAAACATAGAAACAGTCACTGCACAGAAACTTTAAAGTGTAATGACCTAACAGCCAGCGTAAACTGTGCCATGCTGCAGAATGGTGGTGAATATAAGATGATTGATGATGCTTCTTACTGGATAGAAGTATTCTTGATATGTGGGAAGCAAAATTTTGGCAAAGGAAATGCTATGTTGGAGAGATGTAAATGAACACTTGTGTTAGTTTACAATCAAATATTCAACTTTTTTTTTTTTTTAGCAGTTGGTGAAATGTTATATGATACAAATATAACAAGCACAAATGCAGACATTTTTGGGAGTGATTTTTAGTAGGTATTTTAATGTATACAAACCTTAAATCATTTCAGTTTATTGCATATATAGCAATAAAAGCAAAGGTGTTATAAAATTGTTCAGTGAAAGCAAAGTTACTGTTTAAAATATAAATATTGTTTAATGTCATTAGATAATTAGCTCAGTTTGGCAGAGCACACTGGAGAGTTGTCAGAGAAATGTTTAAATCAAACCTTCATTAAAGAGGGTAATGAGGGAATGTATGAGAGAAGTAAAGAAACTGGGCTATGAAACTAGGTTCGACCCACTCTTTAATATGTTGGCCTGGAATCGATATCAAACTGAGGAGTGGAAAGCTTGAAAATTAGAGCAGCGGGATTTGTCTGTGAAGATAACCTTAAATGATACGATCAGGAGTTGGTTTTGATTCATTGGAAGACACACATTGGTAATGTGGATATATATGTATAATAGATGAAGAATTAGGATTAGTATATCAAAAATATGAGAGGGTAATGAACGAGTGTAATGGAGTGGTGAAATTTACTATTCCACTGTTTGTGAAAATTGGAGCACCTAGAAGGAATGATCCGAATCACTAAAAAAATCGGAGGATAGTTGAGAATGATACCATAGTAAGTGATTAAGATTGCAGAGAGGTGGTGTACATGCAGACCCTGCAGGACCATCTTTTTTGTGACTGAACAGGTGAGTTTTACGTCATGCACAGTCACTGCAAATATGCCTCATCAACATCAAAGGCTGCAATGACAAAAATTCTTCTCAGGTATTCTGCCAGATAAGTTCTTCTAAGAATACCCGAGAAGAATTTTCGTCAGCCATACGCCCAGAAAAACTTAATCCTCACAAAGGCTGCAATATCAGCATGCCAGTGAGTTTGAATATGGAAGAAGGATTGGTCTGCGGGAAATAGGCTTCATGTACTGTGATATTTCAGTTCATAAAGGTCACACTGCTATGACATGTTTTGAGGAACCACTGGATAGAAGAGGGTGCTACACGGAGATAAGTAGGTGCTGGACCATACACTATGGTCACAGTGAGCAATGATCACCATCTTGTCAGTGTGGCCGTAACCAACAGAACAGCTTTGTCCACAGTATTGGATTGGCATTTGAACACTGCAGTTGGTGTGGGTGCGTCGTGTTGATGGTTTGACACCATCTGCTGAGGTCTGGCACACGTGCCATTATGTTGACTTCAATTTACCAAACACCACCAATGCTACAAACTGTAAAGGGAACTTGAGTGCTGTCACTGGTATGCTGAGAGTCAGAATGTAGCTTTTTTGAATGAGTCCCTCTTTAACTTGTCCTACAGTGATGGCCACATATATGTTATGCACTACCATGGTGATTACAACTGGACATACTGCATTGTTGAATGGCATGGTGGAAAACCACCAAATGTGATAATTTGGGGTGCCATTCATTGTAGCATATGATCAAACCTCCTACGTACGAAGGGCAAACTGAACACAACCACTACATGAGGGAGGTTTTGGAGCCCGAGCCACCGCCTTTCATTCATGAAGCTCTCCATGGCCATATCTCAGCAGGATAGTGTCAGCCATAGGTGACGAGGAATGTGCAAGCCTTCTTCAAAGAACTGCATGTTCACCTTACATGTTGTCCACTGAACATTTCTGGGTTATGGCCAGTCAGCAACTTGTTCATTCTGGTTTTCCTGCAACCACTGTCAATGTTTTGTAAATGCATCTATCATCTGTGTGTCAGTATGTTACATAGCAGTATATCTAGGCTACCTCAAACCATACCATGTGGCTCTGATTACAGCATGTGGCATCTTCACACCATACTAAACTCTTGGCAAAAAAAGTATGTACAATTCTGCTATTCTAATCATTTATGTATTGTCATGTCCCTAATCATTTGAATGCATTTCATTGCAGTCACATATCTCCTTGGTGTTGCAATTTTCACAAACAATAGTGTTTATAGGAGAGGTAGTCAGAGAGTGTAATAAGTTATTAAGAGAAGTTGTTGTGATATTTCAAACAGTAATAAAGAAATTAAAGTAAAATTCACATAACATATTAGTAGTTGAGTAGGAAAATTCCCTTCAGGGAATAATTTCCATTGGAATTATTGGTGGAAGTAACAACATAGTATCCACCTTGGAGGGTGTCCATTAATTACATTGTCATATTGGGGGGGGGGGGGGAGATCCAGCAAAATATCACCAAATCTAGCCAATTAAGGGGGGGGGGGGTTTGATAGAAATCTCACATAATTAAAAAGGTCTCCATTATTACGAGATCAATCTCTCATTAGGGAGAGGGAATCTGACGAGATCTCAAAATCTCACAAAGGAGAAGGGAGAGACCAAATTTAAAAAAAAAAAAAGAAAACACCCATATCATTAATGGACACCCGTTATACACAACATAAGACGTAAAATTTTATGCCACATGAAGTGGCCATAATTTTTTTTGTTTTAATTCATTTTTATAACTTTCTCTTCTTTGTAGCAAGTTTTCTTTGTTTTTTTTCTGAAAGAAAATCTTGTATATAGTTACTAATTATGACCTTTATGCTGCACTGTTGAAGAGCATTAAAGAATTTTTATTTAACAACTTTTTTGTTCTAGATTGGAGACAACACATTTCCCAACCTTATGGCTGTTTTAACTGGGCTTAGTATGCAACAGATTAAGGAAGTATGTTGGAAAACACAATATACAACAATGGATAGCTGCCCAATTATATGGAAGGATTACCAGCGTCAGGGATACATAACAGCCTACGCTGAAGATGAACCTACAATGAGTACTTTCAATTACCACAAAGCTGGTTTCAAAGTCCAGCCAACAGACTATTACTATCGGCCTTTTATAAGTGTTGCAATGAAGAAGCTTAAAATTAAGAAAAGACACTCTCTGAGTGTATGTGCAGGTCCAGTTCCGACTGCTGAGCATATGTTTCGCTACACTATTGATCTTGCAACAACTTTTCAGAACACTTTATATTTTGCTCTAATTTGGATAAATAACTTCAGTCATAATGATCCCAACACTCCTGCAGCTATGGATGTCAGGATTATGCAGTTGTTTCAGGAATTAATTGAAACAAGTGTGCTAAACAACACAGTGGTTGTGTTTTTCAGTGATCATGGTATGCGTTTTGGTAAACTGAGAGAAACAGTTGTAGGTTGGCTTGAAGAAAGGCTTCCCTTCATTTATATATGGATACCCGAGTGGTTTAGAAAGAAATATCCTGATTCATATAATAACCTGAGTCTGAACAAAAACAGACTGACTTCTCCATTTGATCTATATGCAACTCTAAGAGATATTTTAGACAGAACAGAATCAAATTACAGTGAATATAATTTAAAGAATGTAAGCTTGGAGTGTCCACTGTGTAGAAGTTTGTTCAGTGAAGTACCATATGATAGAAAGTGTGAAGATGCAGGAATAACTCCACACTGGTGTACATGCAGTGAATACAAATCATTGTCACCAAAGAATTCTGTATTACTTAAATGTGCCCAGCATGCTGTTCTTGAAATAGGAGCTAAGTTGAAGGCGATTAATTCCAAGAGCAAAACACTTTGTTCCGAACTCAGGTTAAAACGTGTTGTTGAAGGCAGAAGTAAAACTAAAGACTTAAGCTCTACAAAGGTTGCCAACTATGATGATTACATAGTTGTTTTTGAAACAGAACCTGGAAATGCACTATTTGAAACAACAGTAAGGCACTTTCACAAAGGACATGATTCCTGCTCTGTACTAGGCACTATTAGTAGATTGAACTCGTATGCAAATCAGAGCGGATGTATTACCGACAGCCAGTTGAAGTTGTATTGTTACTGTTCAAACATTAAGCCATGAAATAATCTGGTACAACTTCTTGCCTTCTGCAACAAATGTGTTTAGCACTTTTTAATATTGCTCCTTGGCCTTAATAAAAAGAAAGAAATTAATAGCATCAAAAAGAAGTGGATGTCTGGTGGCTGATCTACATATCTGATCTACATATTTTTAACACTATACTTTTATTTGGTTAAAAATATAATTATTCGTGTACTTATTTCTAGCATTTGGATTTCAAATTGCTATTTGAATATGGTGTTGGAGTGATTTCAGTTATATATTTCTAAATCTTACATTTCCAATGTTAAAAAAATATAAAAATTACTATAAATTACAACTTACACATTTTTAAAAACAATGCTTTTCTGTTTAAGTCTTAAAAAGAAAGGCATTCTTCAATTAAAGAAAGTAAGACTTTCTGTCACTTCAGGTTGAACTTTTTGATATTTACTTCTTTTTTTGAAGTATGGTTCAGAGTAGATTAACTTCGTTGAGCAGAATTGAAGAAAATATTATAGTTTATTTATTTCTATACAAAAAGAAAAAGTATGTAAGTAGAGAAATTTGAATGGTATCTAACAAATACTAGATTTATCTGGATTGATAATTTTGTTATAGAGTTACTGATGTTGCTATTCTCTGGCTTCATGATTTAAAAATGTGTACATTACCAAAATGAGCAGGTTCTCTAAATATAGTGCAAGCATATGAAATGGTTTGACCAGTTTATAAGTGAATTTCTGTAGACTGGGATTTATTATGTGAGCACATGATTAATTTTATTGCTTAAAATAAACTTTGAATTTTAGCATATTATATTTTGATCATTTTTAGGTACTTTATGATCTTTTTAGAGAATTAAAATACTATTCTGTGTGCAAGGACGATTAAAAAAAAATTACTTTGGACAATAAAGTTATACCATTTGCACTTGTTATAGTAAAGACTTATTGTTAACATATCTTCCTTGAAACGGAAATGTTACAAGTTTAAGCATATCAGATTTATAGTTTTAATTCATATATTAATGAATTATTCTCTTAAATCAGTATTGTAAAATTGGTTTTTATTAATAAGGATAAAATAAAAAATTAATTATAAAATACAGTGGAATCAGTTTGAAACTGAGGAATGAAAGATTTATTTTAAGAACAATGAAAGAGTGCTCTGCTTACCATAAAATGATATTGAATCACAATACATATTAACGAATGCAATATAATCTTCATGGGTTCACTGCCGGATTGTATGAGTGGAAGGCAAAGTGAACTCCAAAGACTATATTGCAACGACATGCCAGGAAAGTCTTCATTCACACAAATAAATGAAATGGAGTTGGTGGGGAAATTGTACTATACCTCCTTCAGATGCTGTAAAGTAGGTTTGAATTAGAAACACGGTGAAAGTAGGGTTTGTAATTTGTGAATGTAAAGACTTGTGTGAAGTAATTTACACTTGGGTGAAGCAATGTGCACTATTGCAATTAATTATTCAGTTCAGTTCAATTCAATGTATAAGCATCATTGTTTTATGCTTGCTCGTCCACTTTATTGGTGTAATTTCTTTCAAAGTCACATTTCTATCAAGCAGTGAAATCGTCTAAAAAAAAAACCTCTAAAAATGTGATTTTCTTGATATTGTCTATACTGGTACCTAATTCGTATGTATTAGTATATGACAGATTAAAACTTCCTCCTTCCGATGTTATGTAAATACATGTCAAGTTTTCTCCAACTATTTCTTCTTCTGGTGCAGAAAAAAAAAAGAATCATTAGATTGAGCTCTTTCTTTGCCTATACTAGTTTCTTTACATATTGATATTTTGTACTGATTTTTTTTATTTTTGTACTTTCTGCAATTAACCCTACATTTTTGTCATATAGTTTACATTCTGCCTTTCCATTAATTGTATGCCATCTCTTGTAGTCAGACCCATGCTGCTTGTTTTTTTTAAATCTTGCTGCTTGATTCCTAGTCAATATTCTTTCTTCTATGTATTGTGATTCTAAACCATTCTAATGTCAAATGACATAAGTGAAGTTTACATTTCTTGTTCTTATTTAAAATTAAAGGAAAAAATTAAACATAAATATTATATAGAACCATACACATTTGATAATGCAATTCCTTGCTTCCTAATACAGTTCCTTGAATTTAGTCTTTAATTGATAATGAAAACTTGCCAAAGAGAAACATTCTAATTGTTTAAACACAAATTAATGTATAATTTTTTATTTCTTTGATGTTTGTTGAATGTACATAAAAGAATGAATGAGACAGTATTTTTTGTATCTTTTGTGATGGCAATGAAAAGCCAAAATAAATAATTTGTTGAAACAAATGTCTGAATTTCATTTAAATTTTTGCTGAAGATATTGTTCTGCTAAGAATTTGTGTTAATAGATTAAGCATTAACATTTCGAGTGCAAGGCACTCCTTTTTTCTTACTCTCTCCCCCCCCCCCCCCCCCCTCTTTCCCATGCGCATGGGTGCTTACATGTTTGCAACTAGAGCAAGTCTGGAGAGGCAGTGTTGATAAATTCATATGCAGTCTTGGTGCAAAACAATTTTTTTATTTATTAAGCTCTGTTTAATGCAACACATTCTCAGAAAAACAATAGAGAAATGACTGGCCATAAAGAAGATACATTAGCAGTATTCTTTTATTAATTGTTTGTTAGTAACCATTACACTGTTTTAATAGAGGGAAATGTGGATTTTTCCCTCTTTTCTGTGATATAAGAGAGAATAGTGACTCAGTACCGGCTAAGATGTATTTGAAATATGGCAATCATGTACTGAGTGAGTGAGTGCTTATTGCCTGGAATTTGGGAGAACAAAGAATCAAATGCATATCCAGCCAGCCATGTTTCAGTTTTCATGGGTTCATGAAGTCACTCCAGCTAAATACCATGATGATTCTTTCATAACAGGGCATGATTCCTTCCCAATCCTCTCTTACCCCTAATTACCTTACTGTGCTCAACTCTATTCCCAACTCCAAAAACTTCAGCCCTACCGAAATCCAGGCCAAGAAAGAACTGTCCAGGAATAAAAATCATCATCTTCCTTCCAGCAGATAAGGGCTCCACCACCGTGGTCATGGACCACAGTGACTATGATAAGCAGCTTTCTGATACCAATACTTACCATCCACGCACCTCAGATACCACCTCTTCGATTTGCCTTGAAATACGCTCCTTCCTGGAGCTCCTGGGACCTTACAAGGCCTCTCTTCACAATCGCTATTCCTTCTCACACCTCAAAATCCCCACACACCCGCCCTATACTTTCACCCCAAGATACACAAGGCTGGCAATCCGGGACGACCTATAGTTGTAGCATATTGTTCACCCATTGAACGGATTTCAGCTCCAATCTTTTGTGTAGAACCTCCTTTCCTACATCAAAGACACACCACATTTTTTGGAGCGTCTGTCCAAAGTCCCCAGTCCTCTACCTCCAGACTCCCTCCTTGTCTCCATTGACGTAATTTCCTTGTACACCAATATTCCTCACCTTGAAGGCCTCAGTTCCCTTCAACACTTGCTGGATATGTGCCCTCCGAACAGCCTTCCTAGAACATCCTTTCTCATATCCCGACCCAACTTTATCCTCTCCAAAAACAACTTCTCTTTCAACTCCCAGATTTATCACCAGATACGCGGCACTGCCATGGGTACCCACATGGCCCTGTCCTAAGCCAACCTCTTTCTGGGCCGTCTGGAGGAAAATTTTCTGAACTGTCTCCACAGTACCCTCGTGTGGTTGAGATACGTAAATGATATATTTGTGATCTGGACCCATGGGGAAGACCACCTCCTGGAACTCCTCAACTCACTCAATAACAGTCACTCCATCAATTTCACCTGGTCATATTCCCACAACTATGTTACCTTCCTTGATGTGGATATCACCCTCTGACAGGGTTCTCTCTACACGTCTGTACACATCAAACCTACTACCTTACAACAATACCTACACTTTGACAGTTGTCACCCTTTCCACACCAAACGTTCCCTCCCAAACAGCCTTGCAATCCGTAGCAGATGCATCTGTTGCGACCAAGAATCAATTTCCAGTTACTCCAAAAAACTATCCCAAGCCCTCATTTCCCGCCAATACCCCCACAACCTCGTGGAAAAACAAATATCCCGAGTCATCTCCCACAACCCTCGTTATGCACCTCCTAAAACTGTCCTTGGACCAACACTTGTCACCCAGCTCTTTCCTGTCTTGGAATCCATCAACCAGATTCTCCGCCATGGGCATGACTTCCTACGGTCCTTCCCTGAAATGCGTCTCCTTCTCCCCAAAATCCTATCCACTGCTCCTCGCACTTGCTTCACCAGACCACCCGATCTCAATAACATCCTGGTCCAGAAGTAGTTACCATTTGACTCTCCTAGACCTCCACAGGGATCTTTCCTTTGTAACAGACCCTGCTGTGAAACATGTAGTATGCACCCTGCCACCACCACTTACTCTAAACCTGTCACAGGAGAATCCTTTCCCATAATTGGAAATGCTATGTGTTCTACCACTCACCTTATTTACCAACTCACCTGTCTGCATTGCAATACTTCCTACATAGGCCTCACCACTCAACAACTATCCTACAGGATGAATGACCACAGGTAAAAAGTTTATACTTCCAACCCCGACCATCCAGTGACAATTCATGCCAACTCATAAGATTTGAACAACGTCAACACCTGTTTCACAGTTAGAGCTGTCAGAGTTTTTTCGAACACGACCACCCCTTCAGAACTCCGCAGATGGAAACTAGCCTACCAACATATCCTTGACACCACACACACCCCTGGCCTAAACCTACATTAAACCTGTCACTTACTAACTAACTCTCTCTCTCTCTCTCTCTCTCTCTCTCTCTCTCTCTCTGTGTATGTGTGTGTGTGTGTGTGTATATATAAAACAAGGGATGGATAGGGAAATATGATGCAACACTTACCAAAGACGAATGCGGCTGGGACGACGAACACAAAAAACAAACACAAAAAGCGCAATATTTCGGCAATAGCCTTATTCGTGCGGAAGTAAGAAGTGAGACACCAACTACGACCTGCGCCGGTAACGCCATTCACCAGATGGCGGTCGCTGTGTACAAATCTGACTCCGCCTGGTGTCTCACTTCTTACTTCCGCATGAATAAGGCTATTGCCTACATATTGCACTTTTTTGTGTTTGTTTTTTTGTGTTCGTCATCCCAGCTGCCTTCATCTTTGGTAAGTGTTGGGTCATATTTCCCTATCCATCCCTAGTTTTATTGCCTTAAAGCATTTTCCTGCTCATTGATAATATATATGTATATATAATTTTTAGGTAAAGGAAAGAAATGCCGTGAGGCAATATTTATGTGGAAAGGACAGATGAAATGCACCCAACACTCATCAAAGTTGAGGGGAGGAGGGCAGCAGCAACCTAAAACAACACAAAAACAAAGAAAATACAATATTTCAGGTAAAACCCTTTTTCAAGTTAACAGATGTAAGTGGCTGCGCTTGCACAAGACTTGCGTTCGAAGCAGCCACTCGTAGAATACAATAGACCCTTGGAGGTGGTGGTGGGAGCAAATGATAATATAACCACGAGTATAAATCATTAGAAAGATTAAAATGGTTGAAAAAATAAAAGTAATAAAAAATTAAATTAAATAAATAAATTGTTTGAAAAAAATATGAATCTATTGTGCGGGCCAGTGATGGGTGTATAGGGTGAGGATGGAAGATATTAATGGAAATTAAGGCTAGGGGACGTGTTGACGTACCAATTCCCACCAGCACAGTTCAGATTTGGAAGTAGTGTCTTCTGACTGTAAAGCAGTTAAGGTCACGGGTGTTGTGAGTACTGGCAGGGTGGGCAACAGGGAGGTCCAGGTTTTGGGAGTAAACTGTTTGTCTGTGACCATTCATTCTGATGGATAATGAGTTTGAGGTCAGGCCAATGTAGGAACTTGTACAGTGGAGGCAGGTGAGCTGGTATGTGAGATGGGTGGTTGTACAAGTGGCATGACCTATTATGGGGTAGGTTTCACCAGTAGTAGGGTTGCTATAGGTAGTGGTAGAAGGATGCATACCACAAGTTTTGCAATGGGGTCTCTTACAAGGGAAGGATCCAAACGGTGGTTTAGAAGCATCAGAGGTTTGATATTTATGTAGAAGGATGTTTTTTAGATTAGGCAGTCTGCTGAAGGTGACTCATGGTTTGGTGGGAAGAATGAGGCGCATTTCAGGAAATGATCTAAGAAAGTCATAGCCCAAATGAAGAATATGGTTTAGCGATTCCAGGCCAGGGAAAAACTGGGTGAGAAAAACAGGGTTCTGTTTGGCTTTAGGTTGTTTGTGTCGGTGTGGGGGACAGTTCCTGACTCTTGATAGCTATTTTTGAACTAGTTCTGGAGGATAATTGAGCTTTATGAATGTTGTTGGTGTAGAGAGTAAAGTACTCGTGATCATAGCAGTTGCGTTTGCCATGAATGACTAGGCTGTATGGGATGGAACGTTTTGTATGATATGGATGGCAGCTATCAAAATGGAGATGTTGTTGTAGGTTAGTGGGTTTTATGTGGACACAGATGTCTACATCCAGAAAAGTGATTTCAGTCTGAGAGTCTACCAGGGGAAGTTTAAGGAGGAGAAGTTATTAAGTGAGTACAAGAAGTCAAGAAGGAGGTTTTCACTGTGGGTCCAGATCATAAATATGTCATCTATATACGAAACCACAAGGTCGGTTGTCGGATAACCTTTTGAAGAAAACATTCCTCTACTCTGCCCATGAAAAGCTTGGCATAGGAAGGTGTCAAGTGAGTGCCCATAGCAGTGCCTCGAATCTGATGGTATACCTGAGACTGGAAGGAAGAGAAATTTTTGGTAAGGATGAACTAAGCCAAATAAGTGAGGTAATGAGTGGTAGGGAAGGTGTGTGTGGGGGGGGGCGACTGTTGAGGTAGTGCTCTATGACACTGAGGCCCTGGCCATGAGGGCTGTTGGTGTAGAGTGATGATACATCAATAGTGACCAGGAAGCAATCTGTTTGTAGGGGTGTAGGGACTGTTGACAGACACTCTAAAAAGTGTGGGGTGTCTCTGACATAAGATGGAAGGGCCTGGATGAAATGTTGTAGCTGCTGGTTAATGAATGCAGAAATGTGTTCTGTGGGAGACCTAAAGGCAATAACTATAGGACATCCAGGATTGCCCGCCTTATGTATCTTGGGTAGAAGATACAGGGTGGGGTCCGGGTGGTCTTAGGAGTCAGAAGGTGAATGGAATGTTGTGAAAGACCCTGTTAGGGACCTCGGGTCAGTGGTATGAGGTAAGTAAATGGAGGTGTTGGAGAGCTTCCCAAGGGCTTCAACTATGTAGTCATTTCGATCCATGACCACAGTGGTCGAGCCCTTGTCAGCTGGGAGGATTAAGATGTTTTTATTTTTTGAAAGTTCTCTAATCACCTACATATCAGTATGGGTCAGGTTGTTGGAGTGGGGGATTGAATTTAGGAAGGAAGGCGATGAGAGGGTTGATATGAGGAATTCCTGGAATAGGAGTAGGGGATAGTTTTGAGGGAGAGGAGGTGGATCTAACTGGGATGGAGGTTGGAATTGTTGGAAGCTGGATTCCAGATTATCACATCGGCTGTTTCCCCTGCCTGTAGTATTGATAATACCACCAGTTGAGTGTGTGGCAGAATTAAAGAGAGTCCTTAATAAGAGTAATCCGATCAAATTTAGGGGTGGGAGAGAAAGTAAGACCCTTTGAAAGAACTGATAGATCATGTTCGGAGAGGGGGGAGGAAGAAAGATTCACAACAGGGATTTTTTATTTCCTCCTTGGCGGAGAATGGGTAGGGGTGGGGGAGATGGGAGTGGGTGGCAGAGGTGCTGGGTGGGGAAAGTTGAGAATATGAGAAGTACTTGGCGTTGTGGCAATAAGGGGTGGAGGGGTAACGTGTTGCCTGTAATGTGATTAGAGGAGATAAAGGTCCAAAACAAAATAGCTCTTGCAGAAGGAAGAGAGCTTTGAAAGATGTTTTTGTGCTTGCTTGGTTAACAAATGGTTGCAATGATTAAGGATGTTATGTAAATAATGAATGCAACTAGGAAATGCAAGGAGAAGGATTTTGTGTAAGGAAATTAGGTGGGATGAGTGTTGGGCTTTCATGATATACTGTTGGAGAACTAGGTTAGTAAGTGCCAAGGAATGTTGGAAGCGGAATGAGTGGAGTGTAGGATGAAGTTGCTGGGGGCATCCAGAAATATGAAGTTTTATGGTAAGGCAGGATTGGAGGAATAAAATATGAGATCTCAGTTTAGCAAGATGAGTAGCGTGGTACACATACAGGGTAGGGTAACTGTGAAATAGACACATGGTTGGAGAGAAAAAATAAATTGTGTGAGATGACAAAAATGTAAACAAACAGCGGAGTATGGGGCAGTCAGAACGGCAGAAAAGTGGTGAGGAGGGGCATATATAAAAGGAGGATAATTAGTGCTATGAAATATAAGGGATAAGAGGGGAACAAAAAATATATATAAGAATAAGAAAATAAAAACAAATGAGGTACCAAAGTAGTGCGGTAAAATGACCCAGAAAATTTTAACACTATTGGGCTGAATAATGGTCACAGGCAGTTGAAAGAATTAAATATGTAATTTTTTAAAAAAGGAAGAGGCAAAGAAGTGAATATTGCAACACAAAAAATAGTTTTTGTGCTCACCGAAAACCGAGTAGTAAAATACGGTCGGTAGTGAAAGGTTATGCTAGGCCGGCTTTTGCTATGGACAATTCGTCAGTTGAAATATAAAGGATAAGAGGTAAACAACAGTATATATCGTAAGAGGAACACAGAAGATAAAATAAGATATTACCTAACCAAATAAGATACGAAAGTAGCGCGGTAAATATGCATGGAAATATTCGACTATTCGATTGAATAATTGCTGCCCTCCTCCCCTCAACTTTGATGAGTGTTGGGGTGTATTTCATCTGTCCTTTCCATATAAATATTTTATATTTTTTTTCTCAAAATTTTTAAAAATTTATTTATTTTTATTTAATTGTATATATTTCTGCCTTCATTTATTTACCCCTTTAACTGATCCAAATCAAAATAATATTGTAAATTTTTTATATTTTATTTTTAAATAATGTTTTCAATAATAATTTCTACAGATTTTCAGAGATTATCTTGTTCCACTTCTAACTTTATCCCCCCCCCCCCACCCCTGGCACTTCCACCACATATTTCCAACATTGTTTCATTCTTGTGATGAGGCAGGTCAGGTTGTGATCACATCTTTCCTCCCGCCTCGCGCATGAATAAGGTGTCTCATCAAATTATTGTGCAAATTGTTTTGTTTTTGTGGTTTTTACGTGTTCATCTCACCCTCCTGCCTTCATCTGTGGTAAGTGACAGATCATCTTTCCATTTCCTATCTTATTATTAGTTCCCAACAGCAGTTTCTTTGTTTCCATTATCCATATGTCAAGGTATAAAGTAAAATAAAGAGAGATCATGAAATTTGATAAGAAATTACAGAAAATATCCAGTAACGAACTGCCCAAGCTTAGTTCCTGATTTCCAAAATATGTTTAATTTACATTTAATTTAATTGTAATGGAGAACATGCTTTGGTTAAAATTTTCCTACACACACATTTTGTGTATCTTAAATTCAAGTGTAATTCCTCACTCACATACTTTTGCCCTTTAAGAGCTTTAATTTTAAATTCTTTCAGAATTTTTGATTAATTATTAATCTCTTCCCTTTGTTAATGTGTTGCAATACATGCCTCCCTTACCTACAAAAGAAAATTTTCTCACCACCTTATGCATGAAACTGAGTGATGGTTTGTGGTATCATAATATTCTTATTATATTTATTCTACGAATATCTTTCAAAGCCTTGTTACCAACATACTGTAAACATGGGTTACTTTGGTACACTTTCTGTACATTTCTGAGAATTCAGAAGAAACGGTGCCAATTTAAATAAATAAAGTGATTAATTTGGTTAGATATATCCTTCCTCTTTTGAATAATAGTATTACAAACCAAATTAAGACCATTTTCACCCAGAAATTTTCCTCCGTTTATGTACCAAAGTTGACCCATAAGGTGGGAAAACTTTAGGATTAGTCATTTTTCTGGTTAAAATCAGTTGGAGAAGTTGTTGGTACCAAGTAGCAAGAGTAAAAGCATTTTATTTTTTCCAGTGGCGAATCCAGGATTTTGGTTTGGTAGGGACTTGAGCAGATTTTTTTTTGGGGGGAGGGCTTGAGCAGATTTGAGCCTTGTGGCCCCTGGCTCACCCACCTCTACCTGTCACTGATTTTTTGTCACATTACACACATTTTCAGCTAGTGTGAATTGTGTTTCTTTCTGCCCCTGTACTGCAAAGACTTCGTCAGAAATATTTTGACTCGCTCCTCTGTCTATCCCTTTGACACTTGAATGACTTCAGAGGTCTTTTTGATGATGTGCTCCATTATCGATTTATAAATGAATATTTCAAATGTATGTATTTAACTTGATCTACAGTGCATGTATTTCACATTCTCAAATCTAAAAATTTATTTAATTAAGTTTTCTTTTCTTTTTACCATTGTTAGAAAAATTAGCTATCTAATGCCACCACCTTAGAGACCTATCAGATATAATAACTATTCAGTTCAAATCAAATTTAGAGCTATTTCCAATGTAATTCTTCATTGACCTTTCAATTTCATCAAAAAAAATAAAAAATGTGAAGGGGCTGTAAGGGAACAATGCCATAAACATACCTCAGTTAACTTTCTTTGGTACTGAAAACTGTACTTTTCTCCTTGATTATGAATCACCATTTAGGGAAAATATAATATGCCTCACAAGTTATTGGTAACTATCAGTTCATTTCCTGTCTCAAAGTTGCCACGCGGAAGTCTCAACATTACAAGTCATTACCAAATTTTAGAGATATTATTGTTTATATTTTTATTACTGTCTAAAACAATAGGTAGTGCAAATATTTATTGTTGTAAACACCTGTTTTTTCATGTCTGATCTAGGTTATTTTTGCTATATGAAAGTTTACGGAGCAACAATGCACTTCAAAAATAGTCTCAAAATTAAAAATGGCTGTCTCTCATAAAAGTTTGTGTACAAAGTTCTGAAAAACTACTGTTATAAAGCAGCAAAAAATTAACACTATGAATGGCCATAACAAAAATATAATACTTTACAACTGGCAGCTGCAAGAGATTTAAAACACCTGAAAAATATGGTGTCCCAAAGTTGCCTCTGCTGTCCCAGAGTAGTCCCGGTTTACAGTATATGTTGTTTACACCTAGCACAGTCTTCACCTTACCTTCAAATTTTTTTATTTTTTATTTTTTTATTCACAAAGGACAGTTATACAATTTTAATATGGTATTGAGTATTATAAGGCTATATTGTGAATCCCACATAAGGTAAAACTTGTGTGTGGGCTTCAAGTTGTAACTATCTTGATTCTTTCATTATGGATATTTACAGTGACTTTAGATCTATTCGACAATCTATACATGATTGTGTATAAACAATAATCAATATAGTATATTAGGAATATAAAGACACAAGTGATACAATTATTATAAAGATTTGTTCCATGTACATGAACATTTTAAAAATTGTTAGTAGTAAAGTAATACTTAAACCCTACATATATACTACATATTGTTCATACCAAGTGATGAAAATTTATTAATTCATTTAAATGGAAAAGAAAGGGAAAATACACCTAACACTTTCCAAAATTGAAGGGAGGAGGGCGGAAGCAAAACACAAAAAAAAACAACACACAAACAAAGAAAAAATAATATTTCAACATATGAGTCTTAATCATGTGAGAGGCGAGACATATGGCAGGGTGAAAGATGTGGTCACCTCCCAGCCTGCCACATGAATGAAGCACAGGCGGAAAACGAGCGGTGGTGGTAGAATTGCCGAGAGGGGGGGATAAGCTTGGCCAGCGATAAAAGTGAAACAAAATAATCTTTGTGTAGCATAATTCAAAAAGTTATAATTTTATTAAAAATAATTGAAATTTTTTTGACAAATATATGAAACTATTGTGCTGGCCAGTGATGGGTGTATAGGGGTGAGGATGGAAGAAATTAACGTACAAGTGGCATGACCTATTATGGGGTAGGTTTCACCAGTAAGACCACTCATCTCACTTACCAGCTCACTTTCCTCCACTGTCCAAGTTCCTACATTGGCCTGACATCAAACTCATTATCCATCAGAATGAATGGTCACAGACAAACAGTTTACTCCCAAAACCTGGACCTCCCTGTTGCTCACCATGCCAGTACTCATAACACCAGCGACATTAATAACTGCTTCACAGTCAGAGCCATTAGATTACTTCCAGACACTACCTCCCAACCTGAACTCCGCAGGTGGGAATTGGATTATCAACACATCCAGTAGACTAGACATCCCCCAGGCCTTAATTTCCGTTAATTTCTTCCATCCCCTATACACCCATCACTAGCCAGCACAATCTATATATCTATAAATGAGAAAGTTCGGATGTGTGTTTGGATGTACTTCTGGAATCAATCACGCCTTAATAACTCAATACATTTAAATGAAATTTGGCACGAAGTCAGTTAACTGCGTGCGAAGTGACATAGGATAGATTTTATCCCGCAAAAACGCATAGAAATTGCCATTAATATCAATTTGGAAACAACAAAGAGTTTCCTACTTCGTAGATAGCCGTGCCACGTTTACTCTTTGCTTTTTACGTAAATCGCAAACACTACTTTTCGGAAATAAAAGCAAAAACCTACTTTCATATGCAAATTTGTGTTTAAAAGCCATAAAACCGACGCACTTGACAAATAATAGTTTGGAAGCAGGAAATATAAATCTATACTTAACCTTAAATTTTAAAAAAAGGTAGGTACTGTTGTTAAATTAGCAAAGAGATGATTTCATTTGCGAACATAAAATAGTATGACATCTCAAATATTACACCATAATTTCGTTCGTAATATATGCGTCATAATAAATCTGAAAAATCAAAGATTGGGAAAAAAAACAACTTAAAATGCTATGACCAGCATGAAAGTCGGTTCACTAAAAATGTAAAATTGTCGTGCCCGAAATGTTGTATTTATAAAAATGTAAAGGATTTCCATTCTATCTCGGTTTAATTTATTTCCTGTTTCTTTTTTTGTTACTATATAGTCTGTATTACAAATTATTTTTGCCAAAATTTAAAACTTAACTAACCGTTTTTATTTTTCGTTCAAAATTTTTGTACAAATAGTTGAGACTATGATTCGCGAAACATTGCTTTTACTTAGACTACTGTTCAATATTCTATATATATCTATCGAATCCTTCACTTAAATTGAATATGTATTCAATGGGCTAATGTAGAAACTTATTGTTACATGAAGCTACACTGGAAGTCGTTTACAACACAATACATCTCATTTACACGGAGCTTGTGAAAGCTGCTTATTGATTACTAATAATAACTAAATTCCTTCTGCCTTATACTGTAACAAAAACAGGTAGCATTTCAACCAAACCACTATCTCTGCTTATATTACCTCTTTAAAATCAAACGATACGGACACACCTAAACACATTAAATGCATTGGAACTACATTTCGAGTAGTAACAGAATTGTCTATATCAAGATTCCTAATTAGTGTAGCATAAAATAATATCCCAATTAACTTCATTATACACGTTACTAAATCACGAACAGTAACAGTCACTTTATCGCGATGTAAACTTGACCAATAATATTAACGAAAGTTGTCTTAGAGTTGTAGAGAATTATGGACTTACCATTGAACAATGTAAGTTACAAGCATTTTAGTAAAAAAAATTTAATTACGTTACTTCAATAACTGTCATCATGCTGTCGCCATAGTTGATGCAGCTGAATGTAGTTCATTATTCGGGTCATGTACTATCGGGATCTGAAATGAGTCAAGTTTATTTTGCCATTCATAACGTCACTAACATGCAATAGTGAATGTATTAATGCGCGACTGATACATGCTTTGATTTTCTAGCTGTAACAAGGGGCGCACGTTTAGCTGCGTGGCGCATTAGGGGCAGCGCAGAGCAGGGCAGGGCAGCACAGACAATGGGCATATTAGAGCGCAGTTTCGTGCGGAAGTTTACAAAGTATTTTAGTGTTGTGCGAGAAACCGACAAAAAAGTGTAACCAAAAACATGTCGATTCAAAAACTCTATTTTTTATTTCTGAATCAGACTGGGATGCCGAGCTTGGAAAATTGTTATTACTTAACAGAAGCTGAGTTAGATAAAACTATGCAAAAGTGAGTGTATGAAAAGAAGAAACTCTCATCTGGCTTTTGCAGTGACAAGAGAATTCTCAAAAGATAATTTCCGGATCACTGGAGCGGAGATTCACGGCATTATGTAACCTGTTATTTTCTCGACTACGTAAGCTCAAATACCTATTAGAACTGAACAAAATCTCGCAGTATTTTCGCGGTTATTTATTTAATTATTTAGAGTTTAACGGTACATGACATTTTTAAGAATGTTTTTCTCTTTTATTTCATATTATATTTTTAAGAAAACTACATAACAGAACATAAACACTTGAAACCAAAAAAGCAGTGTCAACAAATTAAGTGTTTCTCGGGGACACTATTAAATGATACAGTACAAATAATAAGAAAACAAATAATGTAATAATAACCTATATATATATATATCAATCTTTTTCGAAGTTTTATTTAAAATGAATTCAAAAAAAGAAAAGTAAAAATTGTAGCCTAAGTGGGCAATTGTATGATAAATAAATGCTGAACTTACTCACCAGTTGTTGGGCTCATTGTACAAATTTCTTGTTTAAATTTAATTTTTATGTATTTATTGTGACTGATATTGTGATTCGCAGGTTGGTTACGCACCACATTAATCAATTTTTATTATTCCATAGTTGAAAATGATTATCAGTAAAGCAAGATTATAAATAACGCAATAAGTGTTACGGCAAAAACCGGCACGAGAGAGCTGCGTGGCACAGTTTCTGTGTCGTGAACACAACGTGGCGCAGGCCACGTGCGGCGCAGTACTGCGCTGCCCTGCTCTGCGTCTCAATATGCGCTGTTCCGCCCCAAAACATAGAGACACAGAAACTGTGCTGCGCTGCCTAATTTCCGGGCGACCCGGGATGTCAGGGGGGTGCAAGTGCACCCCCTTGCACCCCCCTCCCGGCGCCCATGGCTGCCTGCGCGTCAATGTGCGCCCGTCCTAATATTAGAAAAGTTGTGCAACCTGGGCCAGAATAACTGTAACATTATTAGTTATTCCATGAGCGCCA
This sequence comes from Vandiemenella viatica, assembly GCA_031002005.1. Lineage (NCBI taxonomy): Eukaryota > Metazoa > Arthropoda > Insecta > Orthoptera > Morabidae > Vandiemenella > Vandiemenella viatica. The sequence goes on from JARYHS010013630.1 coordinate 41,626,295, forward strand.
TTTTAGTGACGTCGTGTACCGATATTGTATCAATAGATTTATAATAAGTAGAACATGCACGAAGTAAATTTTGAAATTTATAAATGTTTTATTCAGATAGCGCAGTAGCAGACAAGCGGAGTGGTAATTTCCTGGTAGACATTCAATTCATTTTGCAGATTGAGAAACCAGTTATGATGAAAGAATCAATTACTACTTTAACATTGAAATTTATATTTTAGCGCAGAATTAATGGATCGAAACGAACAACTAATAGTAAACTGGTCTGCAGGCATTCGATCATATGAATAAAAGAATCAATTACTACTATAATACGTAAGTTTCTGTTTTAAAGCAGAATTAATTGATGAAACCGATATATCCTCAAAACAAAATCAATATTCAAAGAGCAAATTAAAATCTCTTTTTTTTCAGATATTCAGTGCCGGTTAAAATATTCATTTTTAGTTTCGCATTTTTTTAAACTGAAATTAATGTCCTTGGGCCACTTAAGAATTCATTTGCTCTTTGAATGTTAGTATTTTTTATAGGTATTTAGTCGATTCCATCAATTGCTAATATTTTGACGTTTTAAGTTTCACTTAATTAAAAGTATATTCGTTTCCATTCGCGAGACTTCAAATTAGTAATTTTAAGAGATGCCGGGTAAACGAAAGTCAAATCTTTCAAAGAAATGTAAGAAAATTAGGGGTATGAAAATAGCCAAAACCTAGGAGACAAATCCTCACTATTGTATATACAGATATATTAAACTGAAAATACTCCTAACAAACAGAATAATGTTTATTGTTTTAAAAATTCAATGAAGTAGTTGTGGAACATAAATAAATTAAAATTCTTTTATTGCAACATTTATTACTAATAAAAATAGCTTTAAAATAAATTGAATGGTCGTATTGACCTGGTGACAAGGCTTCTTTACGTCTCCGCAATCAGCCTCTTTCGTAGCCTCTTAACGTGACCCAGTAATCCTACCGGACATAGACGACCCACAGTTCAACAGGGAATCAGAACCAAGTGAGCATTCTGGCGTAATTCACATCACACAACAACCTATACCAGAGGTGAAGGTCGAGCTAAGGACCTTTGAAAATCCTCGCTGAGACTGCGATTCAAGCTGGGGACTTTTCCGTCTCCATTTGGACGCCCTAACCACTGAGCAACCAGACCTCTCAAGAAAATTTTATATTACAACACTCTTCAACGCGGACGAAGTCGCGGGTAACTGCTAGTAGTTTCATATATTTTCAAAAAAATTTCAATTATTTTTTTTATTTATTTATTTACATTATATATATACTAGCCACAAAGCCCGTCAAAAATGACGGGTGTGAAGGAGTATTCTGGCAATTAATTTCTTTTTAGTTGCTTACCTAAACAGAATTGTTTTGAAATAAAGCTCAATGTGCCGTAATTTCTCGTCCCTTGTAGCAAAAGGTTTCAGTTGTCAACTTGATGCAGGTCGCATTTCAGTCTAACCACAATCTTCGCTAATAATGCCGCTAGAAAATCAAAGCTTCTGTCACATGTGAATTGAAATATTTCCTGTATCGCATTTGAGTGTCATCCTGAATCGCGATATAAACTTGTTCCAAATTCTTCACGTGTTCTTACATCTTTATTTTTTATTATCTATGATGATGATCGATGTGTTAACGGATGACATAGGTTACATACAGTTGAAATAGTGACCACAGTGAAAACGAACGATGCTAAATTAAATCTGGCAAATCATTTCTTAGCAATTGATTAAATAAACACAAAAATAAATCAGAATATAATTCATATTGCCTTGCGCAGTAACAAAATGTTTCTGTTGCTATCCTGGTCCAGGTTACATTTCAATATAACCACAGGCAGTTCAATCGTTACCGTGGCGCCACAATCTGATAATGAATTCTTGTAGAACTTGACGAAACAAATCGAAAATAAAGAATAAAATTTTTTGATATCTTTCTTGGTTTTCGAGATGTAACATGTTGAAAATCAGTTATAGGCAGGGGCGTAGCTACTATGGGGCTAGGCGGTGCAGTGCACCGGGGCCCTCACGCTCAGGGGCCCCAAAGCGCACCTCTAGGGGCCTTCAAGCGCAGTTTAGAGGGCCCCACGAGCCTTCACGGCAAACTGGCGACCTTTTTTTTTAGCTCTACCGTCGCCTAAGGGGCCCCTCACTAAGGGCCCTCGCTGTGCTCAGGGGGGCCCCAACCACTGCTCAGGGGCCCCAACCACTGCTCAGGGGCCCCTAAAGAATAATTCAGGGGCCCTCATCCTCAGTTCAGGGGGCCCCTACCAGATCACAAAGCAAAAAAAAGGTCGCCCGTCTGGCCTGAGGGCCCAAAATAAATTTTTTGCACCGGGGCCCTTGTTGACCTAGCTACGCCACTGGTTATAGGTATAGTTCCTTGTGAGTTTGGTGAAGTTTTCTAAGGTCCAGGACGTATTTCAACCTAACAACAACAAAAAGGTTAAAACACATATAGTGCATTCCCACCGTGTAGATATAACGGTTTTGGTAATTTGTTTTTTCTGGTCCAGGCCAGATCTCACCTAAGCCACCTCAATTTTGAAATACAATACCTCGAGAACTAAGCGAGATATGGAAAGAAAATGTATTGTTTTCGATTTGTCTCTTCGAGTTACATACGATATTATCATCAAATTTGGCAATGGCGAAATTTGTCTTCTATTCCAGGCCGCATTTCAACCTAACCACGTCAATTTTGAGATAAAATATCTCGAGAATTAAGTGAGATATCAAAAAATTTTATTTACTTTCAATTTTTTTCGTTGAGTTACATAAGAATCCATCAACAAATTGCGGCTTCACGGTTATCGTAGAATCCCCTAACCACATACAGTACTAGGTACGCTAAACATGCCGCCAGAGAAATAATACTTCCGTTCCACGCATATTAATACATATATTTATCACATTTTACTGGCAATAATTCATTGCGATATAAACTAAATCAACAATCTTCAAAGATGTTTACTTCTGCCTTTCACGTTATCCGTTATTCAGATCAGTATTACAGTTACATACGGCTGAAACATGTCATCAGTAAAAGCAAAGGAAATTAAAAAAAAAATATGAACTTACGTCTTGCCACGTAATATTAGATTATTAATAGAGCTAAGTAATACTCTAACCAAACTTTTCGGAAAACTGATGCTCGAAATACAAAGCTTTTATCTTACATATCTATGGACAAAGAATCTAAGGAATACTTCTACAAATATCAAAAGAATATTACGTAAATATAAGCATCTAATGAGTGATAGGTCAATTTTAACGCAATAAATACTTTTATTTCAGTGTTCTGTGAGTTAATTCATTCACTGATGCTTGGAAATGTTATTAAATAACGCGCATTCGCACGAATAATATCGTAAAGCGTGACGTCATTGCTTGATGTCAACCCGTGACATGATGTCAGCGTGACACTTGTCTATTATACTAATAGATATATCTTTATATTCATTTATTTTCATCTAAATAAAATTATAACTTTTTGAATTATCCTACACAAAGATTATTTTGTTTCACTTTTATCGCTGATCAATCATATTCCCCCCTCCTCCCCCCTCCCAGCAATTCTACCACCACCGCACGTTTTCCGCCTGTGCTTCATTCATGTGGCGGGCTGGGATGTGTCCACATCTTTCCTCCTGCCATATGTCTCGCCTCTCACATGATTAAGACTCGTGTTCCAATATTGTTTTTTCTTTGCTTGTGTGTTTTTTTGTGTTGCTTTCGCCCTCCTCCCTTCAACTTTGGTGAGTGTTGGGTAAATATTGCCTAGCGGCATTTCTTTCCTTTCATTGTTACCTACATGAATTCATTTAATAAGTCATAGTTGTCTTAAAAGCCAAACGGATATATATTTCTTCATGGTATGTTTTGGTTTATTGATAACATCTGCAGGTAATTTATTATAAATTCTTGGACCAAGGCAGCTTGGATGTCTTTGTCCTAGTAGAGCGTTTCGGCGAGGGATGTATGCTCCATTTCTTTTTTGTATGCTAGTATTCAAGTGTGTTGGGTCACTAGCGTTGAAGACTTTTATATTGGCATGTACATGACCATTATTTGAATAAATAGCTGATGGACGTTGAGCAACATGCTTTGTTTATATAGCTCATAGGTTGGAAAAGTGTATGGCTTTTTATACATCACTTTCAGAATGTAATTTTAACACCTGTTGACCAAAGCCAAGTATGTATCAAGTATCCCTTCCCTGCTGTTTATACCATATTGTAAGTGTGTTTGGACTAAGGTGAAATAAACAGTTCTTAATGCTTCGATTGGGAGAATGTTTCTTATCCTATAAAATACATAAATAAACGTTTGTAGTTTAGCAACTAAGTTTGGTGCATTATGATTCCAACGCAAATTACTGTCTATTTCTATGCCTAAATACATAATGTTTTTTTTGCTTTCTGTTTTTTGACGCAGTTACATTTTGTGTGACTATTGGATTTGGGTTTGTGGAGTATCAGAGTTTGTTGGTCCAGTTGTTGTGTTGTTATATTGTATGCAAAGCAAATTAATTTCGTCTTGTTTTCATTTATAGTTAGAAGATTTTGGTTTAACCATTGCTGAACAGTGTTTAAGGCTTCCTGAGCTTCATTGAAGCTGTCTTCTCAAGTGTTACCCGTAACAGTCACAACTATGTCATCAGCCTATCAATTGATTTTTACACTAAGATTTAATTCGCATAGGACATTTATGTAAACAAGGTACAGAACTGGTCCTAGTACTGTTACTTGTGGAACTCCTACTTTGACTTCTGCAATGATTCCAAATACTGCTCATTTATCATATCAGTTGGGTACACGGAAGGAGCCTCCTCGAAGATTGTGCAGAATAGTGAAATATGAAAACTAATACGATCGGGCGTACCCCGGGCAACATTAGGAATAATCCTAATGGCAGATCCTTCCACCACCAGGACAAATTTCAAAATAAACGTTTTTTTTCAAAGCCAGCTATTTCGATTATATCAATAAACATCGAAGGTATATCACCAGAGAAAGAGATTTTAATATCTGATATCTGTAAACACTCAAAATGTGACCTTTTATTGGTTCAAGAGACACATAGAGGTCCAAATGACAGAAGGCCAAAAATCAATGGAATGAACCTTATTAATGAGAGACCAAGTGAAAAGTATGGCAGTGCGGTTTTCGCCAAACCAGATCTAAAGATTCTTTCAACAGGAGTAACCTCAGATGGCGAAATAGAGATACTGACCACCGAAATCAAATCATGCACCGTGACATCAGTGTATAAGCCACCAAATGCCGAATTTAGCTTCACAGAACCACCAACTTCCACTCCCATCAAACAAAGATTGTTATGGGTGACTTTAATTGCCACAGTACATCCTGGGGTTACAGGGAAACTGATAAAAATGGAGATGGCTTTGAAGAATGAGTTGAACGTATGGGCCTAATGCTAATATATGACCCACAGTTGCCACCATATTTTAGTAGTGGAAGATGGCAGGGTGGATACAACCCAGATAACATCTTTGTCAGTGAACACATTGCCCAACAGTCAAAGAAGAATGTTATGGAGCCAATCCCACGTACCCAACAGAGACCAATTATCTGCACTGTTGAAGCAGTAGTGAAGCCAGAGTCTGTTCAGTTTAAAAGAAGATTCAATTTCAAACAAGCACAATGGGGAAAGTTCTCTCAAGAACTAGATAAGGAAGTGCTAAACCTCGACCCATCTCCAAATGCATACAACAAATTTATTCAAATAGTTAAAGCCTTCTCACGAAAACATATTCCTCGTGGCTGTAGAACAACTTATGTCGCTGGATTGGATAATGACTCCAAGTTTCTTCTTGAGAGATATGGGCACCTTTACGAAGAAGATCCTTTTTCTGAAGAAACCATACAGACAGGTGAAGATCTCCTACACGCTGTGTCTACTGCTAGAAGAGATATATGGTGCAATTTAATGTCAGATTTAAACATGAAACAGAATAGTCGTAAGGCTTGGAAATTACTGAAAAACCTCAATAGTGATCCAAGTAGCACTCCATCTAGTCTCCTTAAAATTAGTCCAACTCAAATAGCACACCAACTGCTACTGAATGGAAAGACTAGAAGAAGACCTGAAAAAAGAAAGCTCCAAAGGCACTCTGACGAACAAGACCATCTTGGGAATCCATTCACACTGATAGAACTGGAAGCCGCCTTACAGTCTTTGAAGATTAACAAAGCTGCAGGCTTAGATGACCTGAGAATAGAGCAAATTAAAATGTTTGGCCCAGCTACAAAGCAGTGGATCTTGAATTTAATGAATGCCTGCACCTCCAACTTACAGATCCCCAAGATCTGGCAGAAAGCCAAAGTTGTGGCACTGCTAAAGCCTGGAAAGGAACCAACAGATCCAAAAAACTTCCGACCAGTTTCATTCCTTTGTCATTTATACAAAGTCTTGGAGAGATTAATCCTCAGTCGTATCTCAGAGTGCATTGACAAAATGCTTATAAAGGAACAGGCTGGTTTTTGACCTGGTAGGTCATGCTGCGGCCAAATTCTTAACCTCACACTGTATATAGAGGATGGGTATGTAAGAGGACAGGTTACAGGTGTGGTATTCATCGATCTCACAGCGGCGTATGATACAGTCAACCACAAAAATTTTATTAAGTAAGGTATATTCCATCACAAAAGACTACCATCTTACACAAGTCATCCAGTGTTTACTACAAAACAGATAGTTTTACGTCACTCTCCACAATAAGAAGAGTTGATGGAGAACTCAGAAGAATGGGCTCCCTCAGGGTAGTGTGCTGGCCCCGCTCTTGTACAACATATATACAAATGACAACCCAATTATTCCTGGAACAAGAGCATTCATTTATGCTGATAACACAGCAGTTGCAGCTCAAGGCACAACCTTTAAGGCGGTGGAGGGGAAGCTGACAACAGCTCTTGAAGATATGGCCAAGTGTTATGATGCTATTCACTTGAAGCCCAACCCTGGAAAAATACAGGTGTGTGCATTCCATCTGAGAAACAGAGAAGTCAGAAGGAAGTTGAACATCAACTGGAGGGTGCGACAACTACTACACTGCGATACTCCAAAATATCTAGGAGTAAAGCTTGATCGATCTCTCACATTCAAAACCCATTGTGAGGATCTGAAACTCAAAGTATCTGCCCGGAACAACATCATCCGGAAACTTACAAGTACCTCCTGGGGAGCACATCCAAATGTGTTTCGTACATCTGCCCTGGCACTTAGTTTCTCTGCAGCAGAATACTCAGCACCAGTTTGGCAAAACTCTGCACATGTTAACAGGTTGATATAGCATTGAATGATACTCGTCGCATTGTAACAGGTTGCCTAAAACCAACTCCTATTAGTAAAATATACCAAATCATGGGTATAGCACCACCTGACATTCGTAGGAAAACAGCTGCAGAGAGGGAGAAGAGGAAACAAGAAACAGACCCCAAACACCCTTTGTTTGGACACGAACCTCAACCCAAAAGGCTGAAGTCAAGGAAGAGCTTCGTACAATCAACTACAGCCATAACATCTTCTACTGGAGCACGCCGTCTAGAACTATGGCGAAATTAGTTGCCTGAAGAACAGTGGAGGAACATCAAAGAGGCACCGGCTGCGGGGTGTAATCAGCCATATGCTATATGGAAGGCTCTAAACAGATTAAGAACTGAAGTGTCCCGATGTAGATATAATATTAAAAAATGGGGGTACACTACTGACAACGATCTATGTGAATGTGGTGAGCTTCAGAACCCACAACATCTTCTGATATGCAGGAATCTCCCTGAAACCTGCAATATCAATGACCTTTATAGGGCAGACGAGAAGGCCATCAAGATTGCGGAATTCTGTTCACATTCCATTTAATTGTGTTTATAGTGTAATATTAATTAATTAATGTTATTTTTTTCAACTTGTATTGTTATGTCCTGGACACGAGAAATAAAATAAATCATATCAGTTACTGATTTTGTTCTGTGGTAATTTCCAGAAACAAAGCTACCCTCCTTTGCTCCCACTCATACTTCGTTTGGTACCAAAAATGTGGGCAACATGCTATGCCAGTATATTCATATGTACTGACGGGGTTTCATACTACAAGGTATGTGGCATATCTCTGAGTCAACAGTTGTAAAACAGCTTCAGTCATGATGTAATTAATTTTATAATATAGATTATTCCTTGATTAATGCACTTGAGCACATATCATTCACTTCCATGGTGACGTACAGAAAATTTGTTTTTGGAAGGTCATAAAGCTTCTCTGCCACTACATCTATTTTTAGCCAGACCCCCCTCCCCCATTATTAGTATATTTATGACTGTTATATGAAAAATGCCCATTATTGTATCAACACCTACAATAGTTTTCTCAGATAAGTGTTTGTCTTTTCCCATCAAAAGGAGAACTTTACAAGATGTGATGCATTCATGCTTTATTATGTTACCATTGTCTGACAGGAACAAATTTAATAATAGCAATTTGTTTGTGTTGGATCATATGCCCCTGTGGAAATTTCCTAAATTAAAATTTTATATTTTTTTTCTTTTTCTTCTTATTTTTTGAAGGAATTTTCAGCTCCAGCTAGTTTTTCCCTCCAAGAATTTCAACCTTGAATTCTTTCAGTGTTCAAGTTGAATAGATCACCATTTCTCATGGTAATGGTTTTCAGTCCCTTACTCCCTAACCTTACACTTAAAATCAAGTGCTAGCCCTAAGATTGTGGTTTCAAATATTGCACAGATCTTTCTCACTTTTATTATAAATCTTTGGTTTGGAAACTGCAAGATCGAAGACTGTGGGAAGATGTTCTAAAATACAGAAAGCCATGGACCCCACAATCAACAATAGGGATGTAAGAAGTCTAAAGAGATTAGTAAGATGAGAACACAGTAATTAGGATTCAGCAAGAAATATTTGAGACAGATAAATATTGAATTAGGGGGGGGAAACAAAACTTATAGATGCAGTACCCCCCCCCCCCAAAAAAGTTGTAGTGGGACAAATAAATGCTGCCACCAGAAATTTCTATCACTAGGTTAGAAACAGGGGAGTAGAAGATGCTAAGACAGTTATCGCCAGAATGAGGGAGAAGTTGCAAAATAAGTGTCAAAAGTCATGGGATGTATGCTAATATGGGATAGTTCCCCCTTTCAACTGGTCAAATGCAGCAAGCAAACAATTTGTCAGAAGTCTACTGAAGTTATTGTAAAGGTCGTGGGGTTTATTAATAATTAAGAATGATTTTATAAATGTTGGAGACATTGGCAATGTTAGAGTGGAAAGTTGCGGTCACGCGGTGCAAACCCAAGCAAGTCGTGACCCAGTTCAGGAATGCTGAATAGCATGTCAGAAATACCTTCTTATGGCGCAAATCAGAGCCAAACTGGGCCCTGTACAACCAATAAATTATTCTATTCGTTACCAGCAAGCTTAGGCGCAACATCGGGTAGCGAACCGCTAGTTTAAAGCTTAGCCGCCCTGCCTCGGACGTCGTTAACGATCTTATGTTCCATCCAGTTTTAATAGACTGACTTTCACTTAGTATCTTCTACGCTCAGACGAGCGACCCAGTGGAACAAGTGTGGACTCTGCTTCTTGGTATCATCGTCAAATGTACTATCGGCAGCTTTATTCCATTAAACCGTTTATCCACACTTCATGTTGATCATTTGAGTATTCCTATAGTAAAAGGGTCGTGACCTACACATGGTGTCAGCCAACCCTGATAAATTAATTAGTTAGCTTGCAAGAAGTCAAGATGGTATCCGGAAGAAGATAAAAAAGAGATAAACGCTGAGGTCAGTCACATGTAAAGCCACATTCCCAATTAATGGTCAAAACGCCCAATGCAGTCACCCAGCCACAAGGCCAGTCCGTTACAGTGGTTTCTGGTCGGGATACGATCACCGGACTGTAGTTGGGGAAAACCTAGAAAAATTGTGGCTTTACGAAGAAAATTTAGACGCGAGAGCAGGTGGGGCTTTGCTAGCGGTAGATGCAGGGATGGGCGGAGATCAAGACAACGGCGAAGAGCCAGCAGAGGCCATGGAACCAGGGGTTCGTCGGTTCGAGACTCCGGAGAACCAGGTGCGGTATTTGGCGGGCCGGCACATGGCGACCTCGGGCGAGGCAGTCCAATGCAGACACGCCACGCAGCGGCTTCCCGCTACCGTCAGCACTTCTACACGACGCAGATAACAGCGCGTGTAGCCAGTCCGGCGCTGCCGGCAAAACATTGCAATACTTCTCATCATGGCTCAGCTTTTCGGCAGAAATGAAAAGGTAAGCTTGGAATCTTGTCCTTGTTTACAATTTCGAGGAAGAGTAACTAAAAAAATTTCAAAAATTTAGCTGATATTTGAGCGCGAATTTATTTGATTGCTGTAAGAAAATGTAAATGGTAAAAATTGAGTTCGTCGTACTGAAAGTTAATAAAAAGTGGAAAGGTAAGAGTGCTGAATGAAATCAATTCAGTTTCATGTAGAAGGAAAACGCAAGTGTAGTATACATTAAAATTTTGAATTAATTGGAAGCCGTGAGTAAAGTAATCGAACCGTTATTGCAATGCAGTTAATAAACGCGAATTCATTTGTAGAAGTTTGATCTGCGAAGTTGGGAATCTGAAAACTTTGGGAGAATCAAAAATAATTGTTTGTAAAATAGTCTTTTATGGACTTCATTGTGATAATTTAATAAAAGAACATAACAAGCACAAAAAAATATGAAATTGGAGGAAAGAAGAAATCTGTTCGGTTGTATAAATGTATGTAAGTTTAGTTAAATTAATTAGTGCAAGTTTAAATAAGTATGGAGTGAATAGTAATGAATGATTTTATGTTGTTTGCGAAATAAGCATGTGGTTTTAAAGGAAATTATGCACGCAATAAAATGATTGCAAGTGAATTTATTGGAAAGATATTAATCGATAAAGAGAAATAAGTAAAGGGAATGAAACGATTTATGGAATTTGAGAGTAGTTAAAGTAGTGTTTTAAGTAATAGAAATATGTCAAGTATTTCAGTAGGGGAAACCTAAGTGTAGCTATTGTGGTATGACATAGAGCCACAACGTGCGGTTTCTGGCCAACACAACAAGGCACGCATTACGATGGCTTAGAAGGACACTCTGCAGGACAGGGGTCAGCGAATTCAAGTATTACGGCGAATTCTGCATTCAAGCTGAAAGTAAGGCTAAACACAATAGCTGCCAGATTGAAAAGGCAGATTTACGACCTTTCACTGCTCAGTATGGGGTCAGCCGCAGTTCGGTGGACAGACAGTGTTGACGGGTGAGATGTATATCGCGTGACTAATTGCAGATACGTGATAACGTCAAGACACGCCAAATTAGAGATTCTGTGTGTGCTCACTGCGTGAAAATAGTAAAACCGAGTGGACACGGAAGGAAAACGACAGTTTCCGAAGAAATTCTCCAACCCCGTCATAGGGCTTACGTGTTGAACCAGAGAATGCTTGGAGGGGCGAATGTTTTGCCAACAGTATTTTAGGATATAGAATAGTTCTTATTTTTTTGTATAATCTTGTTTCATGTCCGCCAATGAGGAGAGAGACAGGAACGTCTACATCGACGATAGGACCAGAGAAAATCGGCTGGAGGAGGAGAAGAGCATGCCGAGGTTTTAAAAGGTGCTGCGAGATGCTCTTCGTGGTCTTTCTGGTCGTCTTTTCGGGTCTTTTTGGGTCTGACTGGTTCCTGTTCACTTGTGCTGGCGCACAAGAACGACCCAGAAAGCCGACAGCATATCATGCGATCGGTTGTGTCTGCATTTTGAGTCACAAGGTGACAAATAAATTCAGTGTGGGCACGGAGTTTGCTGACTTCGCCAATGCCGGACAGACGGTAAAAGACAAACATTGCAGCAGTTAGTAATATTGTGTTTGCACTCTACCCAACATAACGCTCTGAGCGGAGAAGTCCGCACGATAAGAGTTCTCACTCTCCGATAGATAAACTGAGATATTAGCCGTGGCATTATTTTGTTTTTAACTTGATTCAGTAGTTTCTGTGATTGAAACGGACATTAGCTTGTATAAAATAGTCTCATTACGTGTCTTGCCGAAGACTGTAAATTGTCATTTTATATATGAAAATCTGAATGGATATTTTGTCGTTTTGTATTGCTTAATTTAGTGGCCATTAATGTAGGGCAAAGGTGTTGTTTGTAAATAATTTTGATTGTGTATAATTATTAAATTTAAATCCACCTTATGTCTGTTGGCCTGCGTTCAGAGAATATATGGTCAGGTTATGACTTTTTCATGCTTATTAGTGATTATAAATCATTTTGATAACCCTTTTCAATCTTTCATCTTTTTAAGATGGCTGCCGCGTGCGGTTGTGTGTCACGTCGCTCTTGCCGTTGAATGCATTTCGCGAGGGATAAAACAATCGTTAAGTGACGAAACAAGTTGTGCTGGTGTAAATAGTGCGTGTCAGTGCATGTAAAAACTCTCGCTAACTGCGGTAAAAAAAAATATACGTTGTATGAGTGATTTTGTCTAACTACTGAACTGGAAAGCAGTGCCACGAGTCAACGGTCATCGTCCGCAGCGCGCTGCGTCGCGTCAGTGCTTCAACGTCACGGAGCGGGTGCGTCAGAGCGCACCGTCAGCACCCTGGCGTCCAGCTGACGTGAGTCAACACCTCGCCTGCCTCAAGGCTCAGCTGACATCATGGACTCGACTGAAGGTAACAATAATAGCAATACACAACAGAGCTTAAATCCCGAATCGGAGTGCATCGACACAGTTAACAGCAGGTACGAAAAACTTGTTAATTATGTTAACAAACTGTTAGGCCAAAAAATGACTGAGTTCAAACTGAGGGAATTTAAGGACAACCTTGCTTCCTTCGCAGTGGCTATGGCTCACATAGAGGGAAGAAATGAAGAGATGAAGAAAGAAATAAGGACACTCAGAGAAGAGAACAGAGAACTGAACGTGCAGAAAAAACTGTCAGCATCTAGTTATGCAGCAGTGACAAAATCAGGGATGGAACCTACATTAAAGTCAAAAATAGAAAAAACAGCTACTAGTGCAGCCGTCTTCATAACTTCCAAGAATGGAGAAACTCCGAAACAGGTTGCTGATAAACTAACCAGAATCATAAAACCAGGGAAAGATAAGATAAAAATAAACAAAATACGTAGCACAAACAATGCTGTAATCGTAGAAACAGCATCTCAAGATGATGTAAGAAAAATTATGGAAAATAAAGAACTAAACGAAAATCTGAAGTGTGAAATGCCGAGGAAAAGGAAACCACTGTTGATTCTGTACGACGTACCCACGTCACTTGAGCCATGCAAAATCCCAGAAAAAGTATATGAACAAAATTTTGAAGGAAAAATAGAAAGACAACAATTTCTGGAGGGGTTCAAGTCAAAATTTCGAACAGGCCCCAGAGATAAAAGCACTGTCCATCAAGTTGTTGAAGTAAGTGCTGAAATAAGGAAGCAAATAATGCAGCAAAGAAAAATATACATAGAATTCAGTGCCATATCCGCAAAAGATTACACGGTAGTACCAAAATGTATGCATTGCTACGATTATGGTCATATTAGCAAACATTGTACCCAAACGTCGGCCGCTTGCAAACATTGTGGAGAAACTAGCCACAAGAAAGAAGGCTGTAGCAAGTCCTTACAGTCAGCTGTTTGTATCCCATGCAGGAAACGGGGAAAATCGTGCAACAAATCTGGCAAAGATTGTCCGACATACCAACTGTTTCTTCAAAGATTGATAAACAGAACAGATTATGGACAGTAGAAGGAACTCCAAGAGGATGGATAAACCATACAAAGATCAATTATTGAGTATCATTATCAACCTAATAGAAGAAACAGTAGGGAAAGGAAAGAGGAATAAAACAAGAAACACGCCATCGAGGAAGAGGAGGAACGCAGAGAGGGCTGCAAGATACAGGGAGAAAATATTGCAAGAAGGGAAGGAAACAGCAAACAGCGTAAGCACGCAGACAGATGAATCTATCCTCCAACACTCAGAGATTACTTCTACCATCTGTGATATTTCTCCTAGACCTCAACCAAAACGAGCTGGACTTGGGTGGGTAGGACCAGTTCCAATGACATCCAACTACTGCAAAATTAGTGGCGCCTCCAAAAACCGAGCGAACGAAAAACCAAGACACGCTGCTATAGCTCCAGACCATATCTACCAAAAGTTTGAAAACAATCTGCAGCTTGCTAGACTAGAGGAAACACAAAATCTCACTATGGCGTTACGCCACCTAACCAGAATAGCACATCCAAATGGCAAAAACATCACATTTCCGCAACCAGAGGCAATTGATCGTATTCAACTTAAGATAAACAATATACCTACTAATTCAGCCCAGTTACTCACTATAGTCAAGCAAGTATTTGACAGACGGAACGAAATCTTTGATCCAGATCAAATTTATCGTCATTTTGTGATGACTCATGGAAGAATAATGCTTGACTCGAGACAGCCGTGGCCACAGTGCAATATCCATACTCGGCATCCATGAGTAGGGGTGCAGAGAGAATTAAGATCGCACAGTTAAACTGCAGGAGAACCAGTCTGGTTTTGCATGAAGTGAGTAAACTGGCTGAGGAAATGCAAATAGATATCCTCTGTCTTCAAGAGCCCCATTCCAGGGAAGGGAAAATCTCACACATGCCAGTGACGTCTCAGATAATCTCGACAGGGAAAAAACCAATGAGTGCCATCATAGTCTTCAATAAGCAAATCACAGTCACAAAAATAACACAATTCTGCGATGAACATACGGTGTGTGTGGAGTTAGGTACGCAATGGGGAAACGTAGTCCTCGTTAACATGTACTTCCAATACAGAGACGATATTGATCCCTATCTTTGCAAGATTAGGGAAATATGTACAGCCATAGGCGACAGCCCTACGGTGATAGTTGCCGATGCAAATGCCAAATCTGCACTCTGGCACAGCGGTCGTACAGACGCACGAGGAGAAAAGTTACTCGAGCTGATTGGAGAATTACAGCTGTATGTCAAAAACGAGCCAAACAATCCATACACGTTCAGTGACCGAGCAGGTGCCAAATCGAACATAGATATAACTTTAGCAAATCGAAGAGCAGGAAACCTAGTAAGCGGGTGGAAGGTGATTGAGAACCAAACCACCAGTGATCACAATCTAATTATGTTCGAACTGGGAAGACTGCGAGACGGTGCGCGCGAAGGCGCCTGTACCAATATTCAACGGCTATATGACATCAGCAAAGCCAACTGGCCAAGGTTGAGGAGTTGCTTTATTCCCCCCCAAGTCGAAGATAAAGATTTTGATGTGGACAAGGCTGCGGAAGAAACAATTCGAGCAATCCAGGACGCAATGAGAACTGCAATTCCACTAAAGAAAACAACGGGAGTAAAAGACAAACCATGGACAGAAAGATTGCAGAAACTACGAATCACAATGAGGAAGGCAAGAAAAGCATATCAACGTTGCCTCATTACAGAAGAGAGACAGACTCTTCTAGATAGATATAGGAACAAAAAGCAAGAGTTCAAGGATCTGTTGCTGAAGACAAAACAAAAAAGCTGGGAAGCCTTCGTCAGACAAAATATGAGATCAGGCCCATGGGGCATCCCCTACAAGATTGCCGCTGGCAAAATTAGGCCACCTACAACCTTGTCTACTGTAAGAAAACTGGATGGATCTATGACCACCAACTGGATGGAAACTGCACGGGAGTTACTTGCCGTGCTACTTCCAGATGACAATACAGAAAACGAGACAGATCGGCAAAGTGAACTGCGTCAAAAAATGTGGGATCCCTACGAGAGTGAACATCAAAAATGCGTCATATCAGATGAAGAGATAGTAGAGGCAATATTTTCCCTTCCAAAAAGAAAAGCACCTGGACCTGATGGGATACCAGCAGAGGTCCTCCAGGAGCTGGTCATCCAACTGGTTCCAACCTTAAATAAACTTTTTAACGAATGCCTGGTACAGGGAAAAATACCAAATGCATGGAAAACGAGTGACGTGATTATCATAGCGAAAGGTGGAGGCAAAGACCCACAACTTCCAAAATCCTATCGTCCAATCTGCTTACTCAATGTTCTAGGGAAAGTACAAGAAAAGATACTTTGCAAGAAACTAAAGGAACATAGATTAAAACATGGGATGAACCCAAATCAGTATGGGTTCAGAGCAGGCAAGTCAACAGAGGACGCCATCAACCGCTTAATGGAAATAGCTCAAAACTCTTCCAAAAATTATGTGGTGGGAGTATTTGTGGATATCGCCGGCGCATTCGACAATCTCTGGTGGCCCGCGCTGTTCGAACGCTTAAGAAACATCAACTGTCCAAAAAACCTCTATACCAGTTTTAGAGATTATTGTAGAAATAGATATGCCAAATTGCGGTGCCCCAACAAGTACATAGAGAAAAGACTGACGAAAGGTTGCCCGCAGGGATCAGTGTGTGGACCAATTTTCTGGGACATTGGTTTGGAACCGGTCATGGAAATATTGCAACAAATGTCAGAACTGCTGGGTGTGGTGGCATTCGCCGATGATCTCGCACTTCTGATAGACGCGGACACCAGGCAGGAACTCGAAACAAAATGCAAAGCAGTATTGGATTGCCTGAGTAAGTGGTGTGCAGCAGTTAAGTTAAACCTAGCCCCACAAAAGACGACCTACATGCTCCTAAAAGGAACACTCAAACGAAATCCGGTAATTAGGATCCAGGGAAAAACAATAAAGAGAAAAGCAGTAGTCCGCTACCTTGGTGTAAACCTGGAGGAACAACTGAAATTTGCGTCTCACATGGAGGAAGTATGTGGAAGAGCAGCACTGGTAATGCACAAATTGATAAGCATTGGCGAACGACGGTTTAATCTGCCTCCGCTCGTCATAAGAAGATATCACGATGCAATACTGACCTCCATTACTGGATACGCTGCAAGCACGTGGGCCAAGCACCTAAGAAAGGTCAAACCAAAGGAGCTGCTTCGCCGTACGCAGCGAGGAATTCTGCTCCGACTAACTGGGGCCTACAGAACAACGGCCACAGATGCCCTAACGGTTATACTCGGTATCTGGCCCCTGGACCTGGAAGTAAGGAAGCGAGGAGCGCTATACTGGATTAAAAAAGGAAGGTATGACCAAGCTGCTGAAATAATTGGAAGGCCTGTTGAAACCAAAAAAGATATTTGGGATGCGCTGATGGATGAATGGCAGCAAACATGGACTAACAGCAACACGGGCAGAAGGACCTTCGACATGCTTCCTTGCGTGAAAGAGAGAATGAACATGACTCACCTACAACCATCTCCAGGGCTCATACACTACATATCTGGCCATGGTCCATACAACAGTTTCTTAGAACAGAGAGGCCTCAAAGAAACAAACAGGTGCGACTGTGGTGAAGTAAGTACTCCCGAGCACGTGGTTTGGGAGTGCAAACAAACTGAAGAATCAAGAGCATATCTCCAAATACAACTTCAGAACAGAAGAATATACGATATACTGCGTGATACCGAGCTCTGGCACTTGCTGGATGAAGCTGCTAATCTAGCGTCGCAGCGCGAGAAGGCGAGATTTGTTGAATTGAAACAGGCAGAGCGTAGGGGACGCCGCGAGCAACCGGCATCAGAAGCAGAAAGAAGGACAGGAGAGGAAGAAACTCAAGAGTAAAGAACAACCCAAATTTGACTACAAGCACTGCCCATGACTAAGGCGGTGCCTGCACCAGGAAGACGGCAAAGACTCAATTCATCGTAGTGCCTCTGGAAGCCAGAGGCACCTTCTCCAGGGCTCAGGGGGTGGCCTGCTCTGATTCCAGGAGAGAACTCCTGATGGGGGAGCAGGTGGCTCCAGGGACAAACCGGAGAAGAACGAGACCACTACCTGGAACGTGAAGCTGGCTGACGACACTTTGTGGTCAGCATGTCAGCAGTCGCCCCGCTGCATCAGCAGAGACAGCTAGCGGCCAGATGTCGACGCAGGCCAGCAGTGGTAAAAGAAGAACGTATACAAATAGACAGTTTATTAATTAGAAGTATGAAAATACAAAGACAATTGCTGATTTTGGTGTGAATTAGTAAGATGGTAGATTAATTAGTAGATTAGTTGGTAGATTAAGTGGTATATTAATTATTAGAATAATTAGTAGATTTACTATTAGAATACTTAAATCCATTAAATCCTTAAAAATAATTATCCAGATATATTATTAACAAAAAATAAAGTAAATTGTTTTAAGAATAAAACTGTAGAAACTAAGGGCCTACTTTAGGTAACAAGGTAGTAGGCTATGTAAAATCAGGAAATAAAATAAAAATAAAAAAATAATATAAATACTCATATGCTTTTGGTAAAATTAAAATAAATATTAATTATCATTCAGTACACTATAAGCATGGGATTTTAAATAACATTTGTACACGTAGTTGTAAAGAATACTTGAGGAGTAAATGGATGATTCTTTTGTAATTTTTAAGTAATTTGAAATATCTAGGAGCATGTTTCTTGCATGTGTGGCTTTAGCGACCACAGATCTCCGTGCTAGATTGATCGTTTTTTCGATGGCCTTGCGGTCAATCACTATAATCTTCGACTGATCTTAGTCATTTCTGTTTTCGGGTTTTGTTAAGCTAATTTATAATAAGGCGGAATTCCGCATATTATCGTGTGTGAACTTTTAAATTACTACTTACGCAATGTCATTCATTCAAAAGTGCAGTAATAATTTCATTAAGTAATTGTTATAATTATTTTCATCAGCTGTTCGAGGCATATCAGTGTTCCTAATTTGTTTCGTCGGATGGGTAGATTTAAATTGTTAAAATGGAAAGCAGTAGAAAGTATCACTGCCGAAGTAAAAAACGCCAAAATGGGTCGTCATACAGCGAAACTTTAGGTAGAATTGTGTATGGAGCTATGATGAAATAACTAGTTATTGAAGTATATTGACATTATCGCGTTATGATGAAATAGGGAGATTTAAGTTATATGATGATTAATGGAGATTATGGAGATATATGTTGCAATGTTCACTTGGAATACGAATTATGAAGAAATAAAGTAGCTATGACGATACGATGATTAAAGAATATAGTAAATAAAATAAATACATGAGCCACATCAATCAGTTGATGTCGGTCAATGTGGTCTATTTTCGAGTTGAGGAGAAATTGAGTTTAAAGTTGAGAGTATAAGGGGAACAGAAATTGGGATATATAAAGAGCGAAAGTTAGGAGAATATATTATAAGTAAGACGAAGGAAAGCGTCGAACACTGTTTTAAACGGAATGTAATTGCTTGTTATTAACCATATGGAAGACGAATCCAAATTACTCGGAATTATTTTAATCAGTACAAAATTTACACACAAAGTCTGGGGTATTCAAGTATTTTAAGTATATTTTAGAGTTTATTGTATATTAAAATATAGGTAAAAAAATTATTACGTAAACCAGTTCACCAAAGGAATTTTTTCGGATTATACAATGTGGTGCCAAAATCTTTCAATAAGTTTTGTTTTCAGTTAAAAGAGTATTTTGTTATTCCAGTCAGTGAAAGTATAGTTAAGAAGCGTTATAGTAATATTCAGAAGGGAATCGACATTCAGGATTTTGGTAAATCAAAACGAAGTTGGAAGTATTATGAATATTTTGGAGTTTGGTGTTTCAGTCAGAGAAATATAGCCTCAGTGGTATGTCTTTCATGTGTCTACAGTAAAAATACGTACTCACTTAAGGTAAGGAGTCAAAACTCTGTGACACATGTCAGAAATATTGGAAGCACGATCTTTATTTGAAATCGGGTGATGTAAAAATATTCCCAACCATGTTGAAAAATTGGCGAACTGTGATTTTCAGAGAAACATTCCGGTATAGACCCAATCGTCCAGTTATAGCGGCAAACCTCGAATTCAGTCAGGAGAAAAGAAGTCATGAAGATTTTCTTACAGCGCTTTACGGATTCAGAAGCCTGCCGTCCAATCCACACATTTACCAGTATAAACCTAATGACTTTGTCAAACCTACATCCATGTTATAGTCTGCTACAATCTTTATTTTCAAAACAAGTTGGTGAATTACATCGTATGTTATATGTAATCTTTAGTAAGAATAGTGTTAGCATGTTTAACTTGTCTTAATTATAAGGATTAGTTAAGATCTTTTCCTATCGTTTTAGTACACTATTGATTTCTGAATTAGATGGGAAGTCGTTAGAATAGTAAGGGAAATAAAAAAATAAGAAAAAAAGAAAACTAAAGGAAAAATACTGTTATGTTGACTTGGCAGTTAGAAAACAAATCAACTATCATGTGTGATTTTATTTATGTAGTCAATTTTGTTACAATCTTATTATTTTAGCTATACCATTTCATTTCAGTAACTTGCCAATTGCAGAGCTAGTAATTTATGAAAACTTGGAAGTATTTTTATAATTGAAACAAAGTATTCTTGTTTAATTCAAATTAATTTCAGAGAAATATTATTGCAATTTTCCTATCCAACGGCACTAAACATAAAACGGTTGCAAAATAGTGGTAGGCCTACCTCACATTCAATTTGTGCTGATATTTATTCATATTCATTTTTATATTGAAAGTAACAATGGACAGCATTCCATGTTTACAAGATATATGTCCAAAATCGTATAAAAATACAAGAACTTGTTATTGTTTCCAGGTTACGATTCTGCAGCTTGATAGCGATCGAGCACGGTGCCGGCAACCTCAACGCATGCCTGAGTAACCAAACACCGCATGCTCAATAGCCAACAGCGCATCTAGTGACTGAACCTGTTCCAACACGAACTTATAACGAATGAGTGCATTTCAATTACACTTTTTCTTTTACTAACCAGAAGCTCTCTTATTTCCAAGGAATAATTCATTCATTTATTCACATGTTATTTTTATTTTCTTATGTTGGATATATTTTGATTCAGAATTTTTTATTCCTTTGAGGAATTAGTTTATAAGGCAACTAGAGACTTAATTGCATTAATACCCATCAACAAAATTGTGTGAGATAGTAAATTCTTACGAGGATTGTAAGTTGGTTAAGTGTTACAAGTAATAATTGTATTGGTACAACAGGTTAACTTTGTCATTATCCAAGGGATCACACTAAAAATAACTACTCATCAACAAATTGAAGTAATTGTTTTATTCATATTTAATTAAAGGGCTTCAATATTGATGAGCTGATTATTCAAGCTTTCTTTCTATCTACTGTATTTAGTTTCAGTTCTATTTAAATAAATTTCAAAAATGACTTAGTTCATCACTTGTAAAAAAATTTTATAAGTATTTTAACTTCACTCACAGTTCACCATTCATAGATTCTTTCATTAGCTAGAAGCCTTATGTATCATGTCATATGCAAAGAAAAAAATTTATCAAATGTTTATTGGAAGCGTTACCACATGAAATGAACCAATAACCAATTCATAATGATTTTATATTTATTTTTCTGACAATTCAGTTTGATTTAAATTGTATTTAACTTTCAGATACAAATCTCTAACGATTCTGTTTAACTGCAGGTTTGGAAGGACCAGCACAAGCAAGAATTTGGAATTTCATTTACAGTTTAACTTTGTTGCAGAAACTTTGTAAACCAGGGAAGTGGAATCCACACTCACACTCGCTATGAGTAGTATCATTTAACCACATTATTTCAGTTTTATTTTGGTAATTTTGGAGACTGATATTTTTACTGGAAGGAAGGTTTATTTTATTCAGATTCATATTAAAAGTTTGTAATTTGAAGATACGGGACGTATCTTTTCCGAAGGGAGGACGTATTGTAAAGGTCCTTTTTGAGCTTTATTATAAATTAAAAATGATTTTATAAATGTTGGAGACATTGGCGATGTTAGAGTGGAAAGTTGCGGTCACGCGGTGCAAACCCAAGCAAGTCGTTGCCCCTTTCAGGAACGCTGAATAGCATGTCAGAAATACCTTTTTGTGACGCAAATCAGAGGCGAAGTGGGCCCTGCACAACCAATAAATTATTCTATTCATTACCAGCAAGCTTAGGCGCAACATCGGGTAGCGAACCGCTAGCTTAAAGTTTAGCCGCCCTGCCTCCGACGTCGTAACGATCTGAACTTCCATTCAGTATTAGTAGACTGACTTTCACTTAATATCTTCTACGCTCGGACTAGCGATCCAGTAGAACAAGTGTGGACTCTGCTTCTTGGTATCATCGTCAAATGTACTATCGGCAGCTTTATTCCATTTAACCGTTCATCCACACTTCGTGTTGATCATTTGAGTATATAGTATTACTGTAGTAAAAGGGTCGTGTCCTACTCGTGGTGTCAGATAATCCTGATTGAATTAATTAGTTAGCTTGCAAGAAGTCAAGATGGTATCCGGAAGAAGATAAGAAGAGGAGATTAACGCTCAGGTCAATCACATTTAAGCCACATTCCCAATTAATGGTCAAAACGCCCAACGCTGTGACCTAACCACAAGGCAAGCAGCGAGCGTGGTGGTTTAATGTTTAGCGTTTTGGCCTCGCATTCGGGAGGACGCCGGTTCGAATCCCCGTCCGGGCATCCAGATTTGGTTTTTCCATGGTTTCCCAAATCACTCCAGGCAAATGCCGGGATGCTTCCTTCAAAAGGCCGTGGCCGAATTCCTTCCCATTCCTTGCCCCCCATACTTTCCTGTCTCTAAAGATCTCGCTGTTAAGAGACATTAGCTAACACCTTCCACAGTGCCTTCCTAACAAGTTGGGTGCATGACTTTGTGGGGTATGTGCCACACTTGAACCCTACCATTAGTTCTTACCAAATGGAATCGTGACTAATCTGATCATGTGACCACTTTCCAATCATCTTCAGTCCAACCAATATGTTGGGTGAGGCGTTGCAGCTGATGGAGTTTTATTAGCACACATGTCTGTCTTTTGCTGCCATATCCTATCAACGCCTAATTTCGCTGAACTGTCCATACAGTTCCATTTGTCGTATATCTCACATTGAGTCTTATATTTTTTTTGACGCGAGGTTGCCTGTCTTTCAACAATGACACCATGAAGTAGACGTCCCTGAACTCGGCCACCGTGTGCACACTCCATGGCGGAACGTAACGCTGGAAATTACACATTCTTGCCACACTCTTGATACTGTGTGTCAAGCCGTCGAGGAATGTTGAATCCACGAACATTTTCCGAAACTGACTGCTCCATGTGTCTAGGACCAAGTACCACTCGGCATTCAAAGTATATTAATGTCGTGCAGCCATAATGATGTTAGAATTTTTTTTATATGACTCACGAGAGTAGAAATGAAAGTAGCGATACTGCACGGCACATTTATGCATTTCTTCCTCATTACAACTGCCATCTGGAAATTTGTTTGTTTCTATCTCAAGACGTTTGTCATCTCAGTGTATATTTAACGAACGCCTGCTAAGTAAAACTCGTTAGTTCGTCAGGAATACAGGTTCCCAAAGTTGGAGGAGTGAAGACATGTGAAGGGTGCACGGAGTGCGAGGTAGCTTGGCCGCCCTTGTGGATGATACCTTAGCTCTTCATCTCTGGAAGTACTATGTCTTCTTGACAGACTCTTAGAGGTGAATACCTTTGTCCCAGCATCACATACTCGGTGAGTTTTCTCTGAGATGTCATTACTAGTACTGAAAATTAGACATTTACCTTTACTTTTTAATAATAAAAATGAGTCAGTGAGGGGAGGGGGGGGGGCATGGTAAGAAAAAATTTCTGAACCTGTGGTCGAGAAGGAGCTGCTCAAATCTTATATATATAAAAATAGACGTGTGTTTTCCTATATTTCACTTTTCAGCCACCACTACCTAGCACAGATGATTGGTGTTTGTGTGTGGAAGTAGCATGGAGTTTCCTGTCGTCCACAACGTTGGCCGAATGCTGATAGCTGTGGGGATGTGGTGTAAGGATACACAGTCTCTTAGGTTTAGTAATTAATGTTTATTTTTTATGTTATTTCTGTGGTAATTGGTTATTGACAGTGGTATTTTCAATTAAGTATTTTGTATCTGATTAATGTTAAGCTGATTATATGTGTATGTTGTCAAAAGTGCTTTATATCGTGTTATTATTATTTCTTAAGTATTATGTCAAAGATGAATTACCAGATGAACAAGGTACATGAAAATCTCTGGACGATAAACAGTTCAGGAAGATGATCTTTGGGAAAAAGAGATGAAAGCGGTATGCACGGCAGACGTACGTTTATATAAACTGTGAATTATATATGTACGCGAAGAAGCATTAAAATTAAAGGAATTTAAAAATAAAAACTAGGTGGAGTTTTTATTTGTTTATTTTTTTAATGAAGAATAATAAAGAAATGTTAATCTTTAATACTAACAGGAAAGGTTAGTAAAGCAAAAATATTGTACGTGGCGTTCCGTGACAGACGAGATGCCATATAGTATAAGAAAAGACAAAATATTATATGTGGCGACCGTGACAGGACGAGATGCCATATAGAAATAAAGACCAAAATATTATATGTGGCTTTCCGTGAAAGACGAGATGCCATATAGAAATAAAGACCAAAATATTATGTATGGCGACTGTGACCGAGACGCAGAGCTAATTATTTAGCTCGGTAATCGAAGAAACCTATAATATTCGGATTGAAGCTAGAAGAGGTAAGAGAACAAGAAAAGAAAAAAAAGAAGAGAATTTGCGTAAGAAGATTACAAGAAAAGAACAACGAGTTAACCTAAAAAGGTTTATTGTGACTGGTTGCTGTATTTTTTACAACCCATATTTGACATCACAGTCGCGGAAGTTCCACCAATCCATCATGGATAAAATATTTTAATGAGTATGTTAGTAGCATCTGGAAGTTTTGTGTAAATTTTTTGAAGGTTAAAATTTTCATTTGAACATGGAAACAATAGAGGTATGTACTTTGTTTGGGAGGAGGAAACAGTGGATTGATAAAATAGTTTATCTGAGATGTTATGTGAAAGAAGTGGAGAAGTTTGATGACGTAGATAATATTGAGAGGATGATTGCATATTTTAATTGGGTGTGTGAAGTGAATTTATTATACTGTGAAAAGTTAAGGAAGTATGATTTGGTGATAAATATAGAACGGTGTAAAACCACAGTATGGTTAGAGTTTGAAAAGTATCGAGAGAGTATGAAGAAATACTGTGGCAGAAAGGATATGTTAAATATCAGTTCTGCCATATATGGTATCGAGGATGAAACAGGGGTTATGGGTCGTAAATTAATTGAATATTGGGAAAATAGACAAGATGTACAGGTAAGTGTTGAATCACGTAAGGATGATAAGCCAGATTATGACTACAATAACGGAGATGGATGTACGGGGAAAGATATTGATGGTGAAGCTAAAATGTCAGTTACTAATGAAACTAAATGTAGGATTCTAAGAGTTAAAAATAATATTGAAGAGATAGATTTGAGTGATACTGTGTTTCTGTTGGCATGTAAAGAAGTAGATGAATTTTATATGACTCATGTAGTGAGAAATAATTTTATTGATTTGGATATTGGTATTGAAGGGACAGCCAAGTATGAAGGATTGGAAAACAGTTATGAGGATCAGCTTTCTTGGTATGATAAGTGTATGAATCTGATTTATAAGGTTTTTGCAGAAAGGCTTGATTTAAATATAAGACTTAATTCAGAATTTGTTGAGTACTGTGAAGAAAGGTATGGTATCAGTTTATGTCAAAATCACAGTAACCAAAAACTCTCTTCTTTAGTAAATGCTTCAGATATTAAAGATGTAAATTCCTGCAGCAGGGTAAATGTTGAAAATAGGGTTAATAAAAATCCTATAATTGATAGTGAGCATAGTATTAATAACAATAAATTGGACTTGGCTGAAATTGAAATGACTGAATGTGAAATAGCAAAAACCAGAGAGAATAATTCTATTTCAAATTTAGTGGTGGCTTCAGTTAATAATGACGTTTGGTATGGAGTTGATGTGTCAATGAATTATGATGATTTGAATCAAGTGGATATTTTAATGACTATTGATATTTTGAATGAGGTTGAGGATTTAATGAATGATGATGGTGTGATTGGAGTAAATGTTTCAATGAATAGTGATATGTTAAATGGAGTTGATGTTTTAATGATGGGTGGTGTTGTAAATGATATGCTTGTGTTAATGAATCGTGACTATCTGAAAGTGAACAATGCTTCAATTACTATTAGAAGTCAGAAAATTTATTGCGTTCTTTTGTGAATAATACCAAATTTTTGGATGATGCAAAAAATTGTTTTTCCAAAAAAGCTTTTCATATTTTGGAATGATTTTGCAAAGAAAAACTGGAAAAGCAGAAAGAAACTTTTTCATCGTCTTGGAGGGGCGATAAAACTTGCTGCCTCATCTTACGTACAGGTTATTTTGGCAAAAGTTTTCATACCATTTGGTATTGTGAACATTCTTTTAATGTTATTGGTAAGGTCAAATGTGTTCTTTAATTTAGCAGTGATAGTTAGCCTACTGATTGTTCTTTCTGGTAATGCGCATATTAAGTGTAGCAGCTGTTGTCGTAGGTAAGGAATGAATGGAACAGTGTTAAGAAATATATATGTATGTATAAAGGTGAATGGTCTGAAATTATATCACACAAAAATTTGACAAATTTTTGGTGACAAATTGGCTGAGGGGATGTGCAAGGATACACAACCTCTTAGGTTTAGTAATTAATGTTTCTTTTTTATG
>JARYHS010013630.1:41654055-41704794 GCA_031002005.1 Vandiemenella viatica
GGGGGGGGGCATCTCGCTTCCATACAGACACGGGGAATATGTACAAAAACCTCAAGGGGACACTAGGATAAACGTGACGCCGCAATCTGATGATGGATTATTATGTAACTCGATGAGACAAATAAAAAATGAAGAATACAATTCTTTGTTATCCTGCTTAGTTTTCGAGATATTCTGTCTCAAATGTGAAATGGTTTTGGTTGGAATTCAGAAGAAAAAAAATTGGTCAAAGTCAAATTTGATGAAGGATTCTTATTAAAAAGACGAGACAAATGAAAAATATAGAATAAACATTTTCGATATTTCACCTAGTTCTCGAGATATACTGTATCAAAAGTGAGGTGTCTTGAGTTGAAATGGATAAGAACAATTTCGCAAAAGTCAAATTTAATGATCGATTCTTATGTAACACAACGAGACAAATCGAAAATAAACAATAAAATTTTCTATATCTTTTTAGTTTTCGGGATATACTGGGATTGGGTTGATATGCGGCCTGGACCAGAAATTAAATCTGCCAAAGCTACACTGAATTACATGCAGAATGGATATTTCAGTTTTTTTACTACCGCTTGTGGTTAGGTTGAAATGCGGCCTAACAAGAATAAAAATAGTTATCTTGTTAACATACATCGTAAGCTTCATTGGCTGGAAGTAGTTTCCATCGCGATATACGTTTTGTCACTAACTTGGTTCTCATGAAACTACTAACAGTAATAGATAAATTCTTTGTCCTTCATGGAACAACAAACCCATTCTGGTACAGACTGCATTTAGACCTAACCACAATCTCCATTAAATTGCCGCTATAGAATCAAACTATGTAGACATACCCACACACGCGTTTTTGAATCGCAAACTGTATTTGCAGTAACAACATCGTTTGCTTCATCAAGATTCCTAGATTGTATAGCATAATTTAACACAGTTAATTTCATCATACAGCATAAACTGCAACGTGACCAAAGAAAGAGCAATGCAAAATTCACTAAATCGCGATGTAAAACACACCCCTCATTTTCAACACTCGTTAAAAAGTAATGCTAGTCTATTATGTGCAAAATAGCAAGGTATGCTGATTTTCTACACTACATCAACAAAAATTTGAGAACAAAGTCATCCCATTGAGAGCTATGATTAAATATTTATAGACATGCTCCAAAGTTTGCAACTTCTACCGCCCACTTCAACTTACTTATGAAATGATATTCCAGGTTCTTTCCTGTCTTGCCTATTTGTGCAACCGTACGCAACACAAGATGGCATTATAAAACACTTATACACATTACAAAATGAAATAATCACTGCATCTACCACAATGTGAACATCGGAATTGTTTGGAAGCGCAATATAGCCGCCGCCGCCACTGCGCATGCGCGAGAGTTTAAAGACTGGTTCACCGATTTGACGTCACTTCTCCTCCATATATTTCCTTCCTCCATGGGCACACGTACGTTTATATAAACTATGAATTATATCTGTACGCGAAGAAGCATTAAAATTAAAGGAATTTAAAATAAAAACTGAGTTTTTATTTGTTTATTTTTTTAATGAAGAATAATAAGGAAATGTTAATCTTTAATAGTAACAGGAAAGATTAGTAAAGCAAAAATATTTTACGTGGCGTTCCATGACAGACGAGATGCCATATAGTAAAAGCAAAGACAAAATATTATAGTTTGAGATATGATAATTAAAGTTGGTAAATGCAGGGCGTTTACATGTTTCGACCAAAAATTTTTGTCTCCTTTTACTCCTCTTTCCTGCCATAAATACATAGGATAGACCATTGATGTTTGTGTCTGGTAGTAGCAATCAATCTCACATCGTGCACTATGATAGTTAAATGTCGGTAGCTGTGGGGGTTGTGAGGTACGAAACCTCACACTTTTGTGATTTTGACATTATTAAAGCTATTTTTTATTTAATAATTGTAATTGTATATAAGTTACTAACTGTGAATTTTAAGTTCCAAGGTCAAAGCATGCCATGATGAATATAATGAGATCTCTGGAAAATAAATAACAGTCGAGAGAGTTGAAGAAAAGATTTGGAAGGAAGAGGACGTGTTGGTTTTGGAAAGAATATGATTTAAGTGAAAAGATGAAACAGAATGGCACGATGGAGGCCACGAAAAATCTTAGTTGGATTAATAACAGTAAAATATTAGCCTGAGGGCAGAACGATAAGGGTTTTGATAAAGATAATGTAATATGACTTTGGAAAAGATAATTGTCTGTTAAATGGAAAATATAGAAGTTGTGAGATAAGTAGAAAGTGTTTTATTTGAGATTGAAATATAGACAAAGGAGTTGATTTTAAGTTTGTGTGGTAAGAATTTGATTAATAATAATTTGATTTACAGCGTGAGTATCGGAATAAAACCAGCAACGGACAAAGAGGGATCAAGGAAATCCTTATGTACTGGTCTGGTGCAGGAAATATACGTAAAAGTATTAATTTGAACGTATGGTAAAGTAACACTCACATATGTTCTCTAAAAAATAAAAGGTAACGATAAGGGTACGTTACAGGGTGTGGGAGATTTGGTGATTAAAAGTGGTCGACGACCTGCGCCACTTTCATATTTCTGCCAAAAACGTATGTGGCTTGGTGTATCACTTTTTAGCGAAAAACTATCTATCGCAGATCACTGGTGTTTGTGTGTGGTAGTAGCTAGAGGTGTAACGGAAGCGACATTACGGAAGCGTAAACAGAAGCGGATGTTATATTTGGATTTATGCGGAAACGGAAGCGGAAGTAGAAGTGTTTAATTAAATATAAATAATATACATTTTCAAAGTGCCAAGCGAAATAATGATGTTTATTTTAATAATCAAACCAAATCAATCAATAAATCACTTTTAATTAAGAAATAATATTTTTCTAAGTACTTAATTAATATTCGAAACTTAAAAGTGGAAAGTTACATTTTAAAAACAAAAGCTTAGCTGCCTTTTCTCCTTTTAAACTGCTTCTTCTTACATCATAAAGTAAGGCTGCTCCGCTGAACAACTGTTCGCTGGCAGCACTGCTAGGTGGAGCTGACAAAACCTGCGAACTGATGGTAACAACATGGAAAATTTGTGAGCGTTCATTTGCCACCACTTAAGAGGATCTTCTTTTAATGGAAGTCTTTTTTCTTTGTTGTAGTCCTGTAACACTTGTTTTGCCTTCGCAACGGGTTCTAATTGGTAACAAGGATCCTCGATATCACTAGAGTTTAAAATAGATTCTAATATCACCAATGAATGTTGTGGAAATGTCTTACTTGTCGAAGGCTGAGATTCTGCGAACTTGCGATATGTTCATATTCTTTCTTTTTCTCGGGATCAGAAGGACAGTATTCATCTTGATCATATCTTCTTCTTCATTTTTCTTAGTCATAATTTAACTGGTTTTCTACCTCCTGCTTGGTAATCTCGTTAAAGAATTTCATCTTATATCGTGGATCCAAATATGTGAAATAATGCATAAATTTTTTGTTTAAATCAATAAATCTGGAATTTCTTTAATTACTCTTTTGGAAACAATTGAAGTGTCAGGTTTTACGTCCTCCGCTTGCAAAGTACTAACAATAACTAGTACGAGTGGTATAACGGACGAAATATTCCTTGAGAACTGCTGAACTCTCTGGTGACTTCCTCAAAGGGTCTGAATATTTTTACATACTTTTCAACGTTTACCCAATCATCTGGAGTGATTATGGCAATTTTCTCTTGGCTGAGGTACAACACAATTGAGTCTTTTATTCGACTGTACAGATGCTAGGGAAGTGATTCGATAGATTAAGTATTTGTTTAATGTGTCAAAAATCAATGAAGAATGTGTGTTCAAACCCAAACAATAAAAGCGATTTTTTCTATAAAGCATAGTCTACTTTATTTTTTATACACAAATTTACTACTATTTTTTCCAAAACAAGGTGTCAGACCTACTAGTCACACTGATTCAGATTAGTTTGATTTACTTTTAGCTCCCGCTAAACTTCCGTTTTAAAGATACAGAAACGGAAACAGAAGCAGAAGTCAAATTTTGCGGAAACGGAACCAGAGCTCTGTTACACCCTTAGTAGTAGCACAGAGTCACCCGTCGATAACAACGTTGGCCGAATTTTGGTAACTGTGGTAGTGTAGGAGATATGGTGGTTGAAATTGGCCGATCAATGATATTTTCGTATTTCGACCAAAGACATGTGTCTCCGTATATGTCACTCTGCTGCCACAACTACAAAGAATAGACCATTAGTGTTTGTGTGTGGTAGTGGTATTTTCCCTCCTATCGTGCACCATGGTGGTTAGATGTCGGTAGCCGTCAAACCAAATTCTTTACAAACACGAAGGTAGAACCAACTAGTATTTTAGTAATTTTAAAATAGCTCGTTTTGCACATACTTAAGCATTCAGATTCTGGGCTTCAGCTGTTGCTCTGATTAATAGTTCAAAGTTACAAGAACTATAGATTTTGGTACATATTACATTTGCTAGAAACATGATTGCCATTACTATTGGTCACGCGGGCGTAACAGCTAGTTAGACGAGTGTTAGGCCACATCACGTTAGTCTTCAGGCAGTGGCATAGCTATACCGTTGAAGCTTGTGGCAAATGCTCAGTGTTGGAACCTTGGGGGAGGGGGGGGGGAGGGATGGACAGTGGAGTGTATACGGTGGCACCCATTTACAGGCGATATTTCTTAAGCTTCATTACTGTAAGGGAGCGTTCATAAACTATCTGACTCTGTTGGGGATGGGGAGGGGGGAGGGGTTGGATAAAAAGTTATGCTGGGCTACTTGGGAGGGGGAACGGGTGTCGAGCCAAGCCACGTAGCTTTCAATTCATATTATTGGTCACAGCTAAAATAAGATACAGAACACACAACAGCCTGAGAATATTTATTCCTGTCGTTCAATTATCTACGTATGTAATTTACAATAGTCTGACAGGAGAAAGGAGTACAAAATTTCCAGAAGGTACGTGCCACGCAGGAGGAAGGGGGGGGGGGGGGTTAAGGCAAAAGCTACGTCAGGCTACGACGCGGGGTTCACAGGAGGCCAAACTGAAGCTACGTGGCTTATGGACGCTGCCTAAGGCCTCGTATCCACTTGAGCACGCTCAGGCGAATGAGCCGCTCAGAAAAGCGAGCGGCTCAAGTGTGGACGCCTGAGCACGCTCGCAACGAACGACAGCGAGCGCGCTCGGGGCGAGCCGATCGGTTGTCGGTATTTTGGAATGCTCAAAGGCGAGCCAGTGTTTGTTCGGCGCTCAGTGTGGACGGTATTTGGCGGTTTCTACAATGAGCGCGAGCACGTGGGACAATGAAACTTGCTTAACTCTAATTGATGCGTATGAATCAAAGAGGGTGTTATGGGATAGCACCAGTATTATAATTGACTTAAAAAATAAGGTGCATGGCGTGAAATCAGCGAGATATTAAACTTTAGTATTGATGATGTAAAGAAAAAAATAACAAGCCAGCTAAGGTCATTCAGGAGAAAACGATCAAAACAGAAGAGAACTTCTATAACGGAAAGTGGTAAGTCTTTTTCTCACAGCTGAACGGATTTTGATTGAATTTGGTGTTACGAAATTCAGATCCTAAGTGTCTAAAATCATATTCATTTTGTGCCAGGCAATATAATTGTTTTACCAATTTTATTAAAAACTTGAAATCAATGCCATAATTTAAAAAAAAAACAACATAAAAATAACCTATAAATCTATATTTGTAAACACAAATTAAAAATAGGTACCAGCCTTCATATAATTTAGGAGTGATTGAATAGTGCCATCACAGACTACCCGTACTAAACTGATGATGCTTTGTTTATATACTTTGAACATATCTGCAGGCTTGTGTAGGAACTTCCTGAGGCTAGGAATCTTAAAGTTATTATAAACTAGCTGGTACCCACGACTTCGTTCGTGATTGTAAAGAATTTATGTTGACAGCTATATACATCTAACCACCATAGTACACGATGGAAGACTCGATACTATTACCACACACAAATACCAGTCTTCTGCGCGATGTAGTTCCAGCAGCAAAGTAAAATTTACGGATACACACAAGTCTTTGGATAAAATACGAAAATATTCATGATCGACCAATTTCAAACACCATATCTCACAAACTCCCACAGCTACCGAATTTCGGCCAACGCTGTGATCGATGGGAGACTCTGTGTTACTACCACACACAAACGCCAGTGATCAGCGATTGATAGTTTTCGCTGAAAAGTGATACACCATGACACTTTTGTCTTTGGCAGAAGTATGAAATTGCCACAGGTCGATCACTTTCAACCCCATATCACCCACACCCCCATAGCCACCGACATCTAACAACCATAGTGCACTACATGAGATACGATTCTACTACCAAACACAAACACCAATGCTCTATACTATGTAGTTGTGGCATAAAAGTGACATATGCGGAGACAGTCGAAATACGAAAATATCCTTGGTCGGCCACTTACAACCACCATATCTACCACAGTACCACAGTTTCTGAAATTCGGCCGCTGTTGTGATCGAAAGGTGACTCTGTGCTACTACTACACACAAACGCCAGTTATCTGTGATCTGTAGTTTTCGCTGAAAAGTGATACACCATGACACTTTTGTCTTTGGCAGAAATATGAAATTGCCACAGGTCGACCACTTTCAACCCCCATATCTCCCACACCCCCATAGCTACCGACATCTAACAACCATAGTGCTCTACATGAGATACGATTCTACTACCAAACACAAACACCAATGCTCTATGCTATGTAGTTGTGGCAGAAAAGTGACATATGCGGAGACAGTCGAAATACGAAAATATCCTTGGTCGGCCACTTACAACCACCATTTCTACCACAGTACCACAGTTTCTGAAATTAGGCCGCTGTTGTGATCGAAAGGTGCCTCTGTGCTACTACTACACACAAACGCCAGTTATCTGTGATCTGTAGTTTACGCTGAAAAGTGACACACCATGACACTTTTGTCTTTGGCAGAAGTATGAAATTGCCACAGGTCGACCACTTTCAACCCTCATTTCTCCCACACCCCCATAGCTACCGACATCTAACAACCATAGTGCACTACAGGAGATACGATTCTACTACCAAACACAAACACCAATGCTCTATGCTATGTAGTTGTGGCAGAAAAGTGACATATGCGGAGACAGTCGAAATACGAAAATATCCTTGGTCGGCCACTTACAACCACCATATCTACCACAGTACCACAGTTCCTGAAATTCGGCCGCTGTTGTGATCAAATGGTGACTCTGTGCTACTACTACACACAAACGCCAGTTATCTGTGATCTGTGGTTTTCGCTGAAAAGTGATACACCATGACACTTTTGTCTTTGGCAGAAGTATGAAATTGCCACAGGTCGACCACTTTCAACCCCCATTTCTCCCTCACCCCCATAGCTACCGACATCTAACAACCATAGTGCACTACATGAGATACGATTCTACTACCAAACACAAACACCAATGCTCTATGCTATGTAGTTTTGGCAGAAAAGTGACATGCGGAGACAGTCGAAATACTAAAATATCCTTGGTCTGCCACTTACAACCACCATATCTACCACAGTACCACAGTTTCTGAAATTCGGCCGCTGTTGTGATCGAATGGTGACTCTGTGCTACTACTACACACAAACGCCAGTTATCTGTGATCTGTAGTTTTCGCTGAAAAGTGATACACCATGACACTTTTGTCTTTGGCAGAAGTATGAAATTGCCACAGGTCGACCACTTTCAACCCCCATTTCTCCCACACCCCCATAGCCACAGACATCTAACAACCATAGTGCACTACATGAGATACGATTCTACTACCAAACACAAACACCAATGCTCTATGCTATGTAGTTGTGGCAGAAAAGTGACATATGCGGAGACAGTCGAAGTACGAAAATATCCTTGGTCGGCCACTTACAACCACTATATCTACCACAGTACCACAGTTTCTGAAATTCGGCAGCTGTTGTGATCGAAAGGTGACTCTGTGCTACTACTACACATAAACGCCAGTTATCTGTGATCCATAGTTTTCGCTGAAAAGTGATACACCATGACACTTTTGTCTTTGGCAGAAGTATGAAATTGCCACAGGTCGACCACTTTCAACCCCCATATCTCCCACACCCCCATAGCTACCGACATCTAACAACCATAGTGCTCTACATGAGATACGATTCTACTACCAAACACAAACACCAATGCTATATGCTATGTAGTTGTGGCAGAAAAGTGACATATGCGGAGACAGTCGAAGTACGAAAATATCCTTGGTCGGCCACTTACAGCCACTATATCTACCACAGTACCACAGTTTCTGAAATTCGGCCGCTGTTGTGATCGAAAGGTGACTCTGTGCTACTACTACACATAAACGCCAGTTATGTGTGATCTATAGTTTTCGCTGAAAAGTGATACACCATGACACTTTTGTCTTTGGCAGAAGTATGAAATTGCCACACGTCGACCACTTTCAACCCCCATATCTCCCACACCCCTATAGCTACCGACATCTAACAACCATAGTGCACGACAGGAAAGAGAATTCTACTACCACACACAAACACCAAAGGTCTATGTTATGTAGTTGTTGCAGGAAAGAGAAGTATACGGAGATACGAATTTTTGGTCGAAATGTGAAAACGCCCTGCACTGACCAACTTTAATCATTATATCTCCCACATCCCCACAGCTATCGGCATTCGGCCAACGTTGTGCACGACAGGAAACTCCATGCTACTTCCACCTACAACCATCAGTTATATGTGCTAGGTAGCGGTGGCTGAAAACTGAAATATACGAAAAAACACGTCTATTTATATATATATATATAAGATTTTATCTTCTGTTGGGGTCGCCTCAAGCATAGGCGTATCGTGGATTTGAGTATGAGGTCCAACTAATGACAGCAAATGTTCGAAATCGATCTCGTAAAGTTTTGAAATAGCTCATTGTCATCTTCTAAAGTAAATTCGCGAATTAAATTATTAAGATAACTAGCTGGTACCCACGACTTCGTTCGTGATTGTAAAGAATTCATATTGACAGCTATAGACATCTAACCACCCTAGTGCACGACGGGAGACTCGATACTATTACCACACACAAGTACCAGTCTTCTGCGCTATGTAGTTCCGGCAGCAAGGTAAAATTTACGGATACACACAAGTCTTTGGATGAAACACGAAAATATTCATGATCGACCAATTTCAAACACCATATCTCACACACTCCCACAGTTACCGTATTTCGGCCAACGTTGTGATCGATGGGAGACTCTGTGTTACTACCACACACAAACGCCAGTGAAATGCGATTGATAGTTTTCACTTAAAAGTGATACACCGTGACACAAGCGTCTTTGGCAGAAATATGAAATTGCCGCAAGTCGACCATTTTCATCCCCCATATTTTCCACACCCCCATAGCTACAGACATCTAACAACCATAGTGCACGACAACAGACACGATTCTACTATCACACATAAACACCAATGATCTATGCTATGTAGTCGTGGTAGAAAAGTGAAATCTGCGGAGACACATGCCTTTCGTCGAAATACGAAAATATCCTTGGTCGGCCACTTACAACCACCATATCTACCACAATACCACAGTTTCTGAAATTCGGCCGCTGTTGTGATCGAAAGGCGACTCTGTGCTACTACTACACACAAACGCCAGTTATCTGTGATCTATAGTTTTCGCTGAAAAGTGATACACCATGACACTTTTGTCTTTGGCAGAAGTACGAAGCTGCCACAGGTCGACCACTTTCAACCCCCATTTCTCCCACAGCCCCATAGCTACCGACATCTAAGAACCATAGTGCACTACATGAGATACGATTCTACTACCAAACACAAACACCAATGCTCTATGCTACATAGATGTGGCAGAAAAGTGACATATGCGGAGACAGTCGAAATACGAAAATATCCTTGGTCGGCCACTTACAGCCACCATATCTACCACAGTACCACAGTTTCTGAAATTCGGCCGCTGTTGTGATCGAAAGGTGACTCTGTGCTACTACTGCACATAAACGCCAGTTATCTGTGATCTATAGTTTTCGCTGAAAAGTGATACA
Organism: Vandiemenella viatica; assembly: GCA_031002005.1. Taxonomy (NCBI): domain Eukaryota; kingdom Metazoa; phylum Arthropoda; class Insecta; order Orthoptera; family Morabidae; genus Vandiemenella; species Vandiemenella viatica. Next base: position 41,664,177 of record JARYHS010013630.1, read on the forward strand.
CCATGACACTTTTGTCTTTGGCAGAAGTCGATATTGCCACAGGTCGACCACTTTCAACCCCCATATCTCCCACATCCCCATAGCTACCGACATATAACAACCATAGTGCATGACAGGAGAGACGATTCTACTACCACACACAAACACCAAAAGTCTATGTTATGTAGTTTTGGCAGGAAAGAGAAGTATACGGAGATACGAATTTTTGGTCGAAATATGAAAACGCCCTGCACTGACCAACTTTAATCATTATATCTCCCACATCCCCACAGCTATCGGCATTCGGTCAACGTTTTGCACGACAGGAAACTCCATGCTACTTCCACCCACAAACATCAGTGATCTGTGCTAGGTAGTGGTGGCTGAAAAGTGAAATATAGGAAAAAACACATCTATTTTTATATATATATAAGATTTCTTCGCAGACGATGACTTTCTCTAATCCATCAACTTGGTAATTTTCTTCTCAGTTTTGACATCGTATGGATAATAATAAAGGCCGCAGTTACGGGTGAAGACACGTGAATAGCCGAGCGTTTTCTGAGCACTGAAGCCAGGCTCGTTCGACCAAAATTTCTTTTTCCCTGAGCAAGCTCGAACGAGCGCGCTCAAATGAATGAGCGGCTCATTCGCCAGAGTGTGCTCAAGTGACTACGAGGCTTTACATGCAGCGACAATGGGCGCGGTCGGTTTGAAATGGCGGGATGTTACTGAAGTTTTTATTAAAGTTTAAGTAACGCGAAAGTATAGAAGAAGTGTTTAGTTTGGTATGCTATATACCTTTAAAGGGGCTTACCGTAGTTAAAAAAAGGTGAAAGTTAGTATAATACGTCTGAACGAGGCAATATGGACTCATATCTCAACTAGCAGAAGTAATTGGATAACTTGGAAACAACTTAAAATTTCAAGAAGTAATTAAAACACCACGGAATGATGTATAAATAACTAAGTGAACATAAAGATGCAAAGAAAATTAAAGGCTATTGGTAAACGGTTTGGATCGTAACCAGTGAACTAATAGCTCCAAGTTTGTGGGAAAACTTTTTATAAAGTGACCAATTGCTTATACTTCGTGCAACAAGCTGTAGTTGATATTTTTAACACGTGTAGGAATCTGTAATGAGAATAGTAGTAGTCCTATTTAAACTAAACAGTCCATTGGTGGTTTGTTTACATCTATGTGTTTTTCAGGAATGATTAAAATGTATTATTTAAATAATCCATATCGTTTTAAAGAACTGTCGTCAGCAGAACAAAATTACTTTTTAAAATTTCGATGAATTGCGCATTATTACGACTTCACGTTTTAGTGAAAAACCACCTGAAATAAAATCACAAATATTAAAATATGAGGGACCAGATGACATAATTTCTATTTTTCTTAATCACTTCGCTGGTGTTACTTCTTCAGGGATCGTATCAACCGAAGTAGTTTCTTGAGGTCTTGCACATAGATTGCAACGTGGCTTGCACCAATAGAAAAAATTGTATCAAAACTATGTCCTTCTGCGATGTCAATCTTGAACTGTCGGTCTTGTGTATAATGGAAACAAGGAAAGACTACGTGCTTACCAGAGGACTGGAAAAGTGCAATAGTAGATCCATAATGGAGGGGTGACAAATACGGTCAAAAGTAACAGGCCGATCAGTTTGATATCAGTGGTAGGTAAATTAATGTAAAGATTGGTATACAACCTTATGAGGTAAGTGGTTTTCAAGTTACTGGGTTACAAAATTTTGGTCAGATCATTACTTGAATATTGTGATGTAGTTTGGGACCCACATTTTAGGTATCAAATACAGTAGTTGGCGGGGGTGCAAAGAAGAGCTGCTAGATTTATCTCTGGAAGTACAATCAGTAACTAATATGATAAAGCAGCTGGAATGAAAGACAGTAGTGGATGGAGAGAGTGCTGGGAGTGTACAACCAGTGTGTTGATAATGAGCCGTGGAAAGAAATTGGTGGCATGAGAGCTGCATGAAGGGAAAAGATGACCATAACCATAAGTTGACACTCTATTTCAGACATAAGGATGTGGAAAAATATTCTTTTGTAGGTAAGTGGGTCATGGCTGGAATAAATGGCGAATGGAAATGATGAATAACCCTGAAACAATTTTAAATTAACATTCGTAGAGGGCAAAAGTAAGCGGATACAAGAAATGAGGTATGGTAACGGCCACCGGACGTGCGCTCCGTCCAATTAAATAAATTACATTAAAATCGATCAGTTTATTACTGTTTCCGGTAGCGCTGCGATACGTCTTAACCAATAGTGTACATTTACGAGTTCTTATTTTTATATATTGTAGTGTGACGTTCATGCCACACTCCATGCATATAGTCTTAAATTTACTATATTAAGATTATTTACTCAGTTCAATTTTTTTTTTCTAGTCCTAGGTTAATTTATTTTTACTAAACCCGGGTGGCCAATAACTTTTGGTATTGCAAGGTTGCTTATTTAAAGGAACAGATGTAAAATAATGAAATATGCTGATGGTCAGTACAAAATCTGAACGTCTGCGTGACCAGAGAAGAATGTTGGCTGAGGGCAACGAGTCGCCTTGAGCACAATAGGGGTGCCGGATGCGACACGCGATTGCCCTTAGCCCAAGGTCAGGGCGTTGTACTCGGACACTGGGGTGGTTCAGCCGACCCACGCTGCCTCAAGTGGGCATGAAGCGAAAATCTAATAGCGAATGCTCTGAGCATCGCGTGATTTTGGCGTAAGGTGTTCCGCCAATTCTGTATAGCGTCGGGGGTTACAAAAGTTAATCCACAGTTTCTTTTTTCCATGTGATATGGTCGCTGGCCTGGCAGAGGTAGAGCCATCGTTTTCTTGGCGGCTAAAGGAAGCTACATCGAGACACTTTTTGGCCACTACTGGCCTAATGCAGTCATCGAAGACACTTTGACGAGACGAGCGACGCGGCACGGGACGCAGCTTTGAGATCGATATCTCACAGTGACACGCTGTGTTTCGATCAGCACGGAGATGCCTGCATATGGTAATGTTCTCTTACGCCAGGCCAATATTCATCGGTTTAACGAGACTTTAGTCACCCGTAAACGCAACATGAGACTAGAATTTCAGCTCTAATTGTGTAGAATCCTCTGAGCTAGCTGGCAACTTTTTCACCAAACATTAAATTCTGAAACCTCATTGTTTTAACATGATTCAGGTAATGTTCATTTTGTTTTTAATTGTGCCTTTGGAATATTTAAATGTGTATATGCAAAACATCTAATTAATGGCCTGTGTCGCCAAGATATTTCATAATAACTGTAATAACTGAAATATTTAAGGAATTCAATCGTTGTGTTCTCTAATTCGGCAAATTTTAAGGACTGGGTATTGCTTGCCTGTAATGTTACATCACCGTGTATTAGAAGTAAAGTTAAATGTACCCAGCAATGTAAATGCCAGAAGTCAGAATAAAACTTAATATTTGTTTATCTCTGATTCATTCTGTCCATATTATGAAAACTTATAATCATCTTAATATTCAATAAATTACGCGGCGCCTCCACTATAATATCAAATTAAAGAAAAAGAATTGGGAGTAAGTAGTTAATCTGTACATTAACAGTCCACGTATTCGAAGCTTAGGACAACAGATCGTAGTAGTAATAATAATAACTGTACCACACTGAACATAAATATTAATTGGATAGTCTAATTAACACAATAACTGAATCTATTGACTGATTCGTAAAAATCATTTCTTGCTTCACCGAGCGTGGTGGGTGATCGGTTCATGTTCCGGCTTCGCATTCAGGAGGACGCGGGTTCGAATCCCCAACCGGGCATACAGGTTTGGGTTTTCCAAATCACTCCAGGTGAATGCTGGGATGCTTCCTTCAAAAAGCCAAGGCCAAATTCCTTTCCGTTCTTTGCCTCACCGTCCTCTCCCGCCTCTAGTGACATCGATGAGGCGTAAAGCCATAAAAAAGTTTTTTGCTTTTCGCAAATACATTTTTGCGTAGCGTTTGAGCAGTCGATTTTTCCTTGTAAATTTTTATATTAGAAGTTATTTATACATTCAGTTACGGCACTATTACGGACCAACACTCCGCGCGATATATGAAAAGGAAAATACTGCAGTGTTCGCCGAAACGAAATCAAAGAAATTCATATAGGAATCGGCTACGGTTGTTGCATAATCTTTGGTGGCCTAGACTTTGCCACTGACGATCAAAACAAGAAAAAAGTTTCCGGGGAATCTGCATTGCATGAGCAGAATGAAAGAGAGCATTTGATGCTAAGCCTTACAATGACAGTTTCGACTCCAAGCCGTCGACCATGGCCTTGTTTATCCCGGACGTGTAAGTCGTAAGTGTTCTTCCAACAACAGAATGTTACAGATCGTTAAATATTAATTTTCATAATTGCTTGCTCAAGATCAGTGGATTGTTAGCAAGACACTTGTGCAGCACCATAGCTTTAATTTTTGATTAACTAACATCAGGTTCAGCTAAAGATAGCGACAGAGAACCTCAACGCCATATTCAGCGGTTCATGCGATAAGGTAAAGAACACTTTTGATGATTAGAAATTCTTTCCAGTCTGTCCCTCCTTCAGAAATTGCGAGTTGTCCAAACACATCAATACAAATGACTTGCTAATACTACGATATCCGAGCCATTGAAATTTGGTGAATTCAATGGCTGATTCTTATAATTTAATGTAATTTAATTTAATTGCAATGGAGCACAGGCTCCGGTAGCAATTTCCCTATAACTTACACCCAACTTCCCCCTATCCTGAACCCACCTACATTTGCCCTCTACAAATTTCAACTTTAAATTCTTTTAACGTTTTCGGTAAGTTATTCATCATTCCCCTTGGTAACTCATTCCAATCCCTGACACCCTTACCTAAAAAAGAGAATCTTCCTACACCCTTGTGCCTGAAATCGAGTGCCAGCTTGTGGTCATGGTCATCTTTTCCCTTCCATGCACTACTTTTCATACCTATTGCAATATCTTTCCATGCCTCATCGCCAGTATATGCCCTGTACACTTCCATGACCCTCCTCATCCTCCTCCTGTCTTGCAATGAATCCCATTCCAGCTCCTTTATCATATCTCAATAAGAGGAATCAAGAGTAAAGAATGAAATTATTTTGATATCTTGCTTAGTTCTCGAGATATCGAATGTTAAAACCAGTTATAGGTGTAGTTCCTTGTCATTTTGGTGACTTTTTCTTCTGGTCCAAGCCGTATTTCAGCGTAAACAACACAGCTAGGAAGAAAACAAAATACCTATTGTGCATGTTCATCGTGTAGTTACTAGTGACTTAGGTTAAATTTTTTTCTGGTACAGGCAGCATGTCAATCAAACCACCTAAATTTAGAAATATGATATTTCGAGAACTAAGAGAAGGATCAATTTTTTTTTATTATTTACTTTTAATTTGTAGGAATCTATGATAAACGTGGCGCCGCAATTTGATAATGGATTCTTATGTCACTAGACGAGACAAATTGAATGTAAAGAATAAAATGTTTTGATACCTCTCTTAGTTGTCGAGATATTGTATCTCAAAATTGACGTTGTTTGGCTGAAATGCGGTCTGGACCAGAAGAAAAATTTCGTCATAGCCAAATTTGATGATTAATTCTTATGTATCTCGACGAGACAAATCGAAAATAACCAATACTTTTTTGATATCTTTCTTAGCTCTAGAGATATTTTATCTCAAACGTGAGGAGGTTAGGGTGAGATACGGCCTGGACCAGAAAAAAATCACTAAAACATATATATTTACACGGTAGAAAAGTACTATGTTCTTCCTAGTAGTTGTTGTTAGGTTGAAATACGGCCTGGACCAGAAGAAACGTCTCTAAAAGTACAAGGAACTGTATCTATAACTGATTTTTAACATGCTCTATCTCGAAAACCAAGAGAGATATCAAAAAATTGATTGTTTATTTTCGATTTGTTTCGTCGAGTTCTACAAGAATTCATTATCCGCGATAATGATAGGAACTGCCTCAATTTGTCTTGTGGAGATATGTAAGAATCGATGGCTCGGATATCGTAGAATCCCCAATGATTTCATTAGCCTTACTGGGTATGCTATTTAGTGTAGAAAAATGAGTAAGTGTGTCAGGGATTGGAATGAGTTACCAAGGGGAATGATGAATAACTTACCGAAAACGTTAAAAGAATTTAAAGTTGAAATTTGTAGAGGGCAAATGTAGGTGGGTTCAGGATAGGGGGAAGTTGGGTGTGTAGGGAAATTGCCACCGGAGCGTGAGCTCCATTGCAATTAAATTAATTAAAAATGTATCTTCGTGGCCCTTAGTTGAGTATTTTCATAGTACAATTCACTCTTTAATCAGTGTGAACATGATTTCCGAGCTACATTTAGTGCTTTAGCCGCGGAAGGAGTCAAGCGATCACGCATGCGCAACGTTCTGCGCATGTGTATAACGTTAATAAACAGAGATAATATTTACATCCAAAGGAGTCACTATTATTGAACAATGAGACCTGCACCAGTATTTGTAATTCTCTTTTTTGTTTATTAGTTGGTTTTTGTTTATTTGTATTCATTCAACGTTAATGATTTCATCATTTTCTCTGATCGCTGTTGCGATAAAAGCTTTCATTTTCATGCATAAATAACACTCGTCTTTACAACGGAGGGAATGTGTTATTTAAGCTTTTAATTATTATTATTCTTTTTTTTGTGAGCCAAAATTCTGCGTTATTAACGAAATTTATGCACACTGATACATGCACCAATATTTTTAGTTTTTTTATTCATGAGCCAGAAAACTTGCGTTCAACCTGCCATTTTTGTCGGGATTAGAAGCTAAGTTACTAACGAAAACTCTACAAAGTTATCAGATAATTTTGTCCAATATGTTCTTGATTAGTTTACATCACGATCAAAGTCGTGACTAACATGGTGCTCATGAAAACAACTAATTAAATACAAATAATAACTAAATTCCCCATGTTTTATGCTGTAACAAGAATATGCTAGTCCAGGTTCCAGTTCAACATAACCACAATCTCCTCTAAAATTGCCGTTGCAAAATCAAACGATGTAGACACACCTAAACACAAAAAATGAATCACAAACTACGTTTCGTGAAAAAACGGCATTTTCTACAACAGCATTCCTAGCTCGCACTGTGTTAATTATCACAATTAATTTCATCATACACCTTCAGTATGAACTGCAACTGAATTTAACCCATCGAGCGTGGTGGGTGAACGGTTAACGTTCTCGCCTCGCATTCGGGAGGACGCGGTTTCAAATCCCCGTCTGGGCATCCAGATTTGGATTTCCATGGTTTTCGCAAATCACTCCAAGCGAATGCCGGAATGCTTGCTTCAAAAAGGCCATGGCCGAATTCCTTCCTGTTCCTTGTCCCCAAACTCATCCCACCTCTAATGACCTTAGCCGTCGACTAGGCGTAAAGCCATAAGTAAAAAAATGAAAATAACCAGCGCAATAATACATTCACTGTATCACGGTGTAATCTGGTCCCAAATGTTCTCCGATCAGGCCCGCCGCTAGCTGTTTGAACGCCCTTGTGCAATACCGATTATTGCCACCCCTTCGAACATTATTTTGCGCCCCCATTGTTGCCACCTCAAGTGTCGCCCGCCGCAACTATTGTCGCCGCCTGAAGCAGTAGTTGAGCTAAAAAAAAAGGTCGCCGCTACATAGATTTGCCGCCTCCCTGGACGTGCCGCCCAATTGCGGTGCACGCCTTGCACGCCCGCTTACGGCGGGCCTGTTTCCGATATAAAAGCTCTAAATACAAAATAAAGACTAAGGCTAGATGCAATACTCCACAGTCTAGCAATAATCAAGAATAACTTGAACGAAGTTCCTATTTACTGTACAAATGCAATATACTGAAGTATCATCGTTCATCCATTCAATTGCGAAAGACTCATAAAAAAAATGCACAGAAAAAAATACACAGGGAAAAAACATAGATGTTTCACTTATTGCGCGTGTGCTTACTGATACACACACCACTTTCTTTTAATTTTTGCTTCTGACCTGGCGATCAAATATCTAATCTATCTAAGTTTCTTTCAGTCATTGCCTAGAGTTAATGCTAAAAACTAATTTAACATCATTTGGGTATCAAAATCATTGAGAAATAATTAAGGACACGGTTCACCATTTAAATAAATATGTTTTGAACCCAACTGGAATCGTCATGAACTGTTTCATGCATGACATGGTTCTCGTAGACAAGACTAATTTAATCTAAGGATTCTCTACGTATTTCATCTTCATATGACTTCGTGATCAAGGCTTAGTAACTTGACATGTTCTGCCGTTCAGGACGTTGAAGTTTGACAAATCCCATAAATCTGACACTTCTTAACAATATTATTCAAGTAGCATCTTGGTTCCCGGGTGGAGCCGCGTGGATTTATTAAAACCTAACGTTTCTGCCAGCGTGCTGTGGCTTTCATCAGATGAAAGCCTCAGCACGATAATAAAGTGAATGTATTATTGCGCTGGTTAAATTCAGCTGCAATTCATACAGTTTGCGATACATACAGTGACCGCGGAAGCTTTCGTAATCAAATATTATTCAAATTTTTGCGCTGATATTCCATGTTTGTAACATTACAGATTTATTTTAAACAGTGGTTTTTCGTGATATTGGACTTTCGATTTTGTAATAATGTCGTTGACCTTTTGCTCTTTGTATTGATTTGGCTAATTTACACGTACTTTGACGTAACTTTGATTACTTAATTCTAGAGTTTTCTGAACATATTGAGGAGACACGATTTTAAAGTTTTTGTAGAGTAACATCACACAAAAGCTACCATTAGTTTTTAAGCCAAAATTGTGTGTACGAAGATTGTTTTGGATTCTTATTCTGACAGCAGCGCACAGGCGAAACAATTAATGGTTTCAACTGTAAACATACACGTTCGACTGTTGTAATCGAAAACTTTTGCCTCATATTAACTCACTAGCTTCGAGCCCGTCAAAAATGATGGTTTGAACGCAATATTCTGGCAGTTTTTTTTTTTTTTTTTTTTTTTTTTTTTTTTAGTTTTTTAACTATACGGAATTTTTATTACATAATGCTAATGGAATTGATTTTGTAATATTCTACATATTTCATTTGCAGTTCACATAGCATAGCAATACATTAGCAAAACTTCTAATGTATTAATGACAACGGAAGTATAGAACCAATAAAATTAAAAACAAATTGGGAGTCCAAAAAACTTTTACTATTCATGTAATATCAGTTTTATTCCTCATCCAGGCACAATTCAGCACGATACATATGGAACTAGTTTCACCCGCATTAATTAGGTAATACCTTTAGTAACATGGCGCTTATGTAATCAGTTTAAATGGTTTGTAAAACTGATTTCAAAGCGAATTATGCTGTAACAAAATGTGTCAGTTGCGATTCTGGTCATCTTAGCCACAACCTCCACTAATATTGTCATCGAAAATCATAGATCCTATTACCCTCATATGAAGAACCACGAGCATCACCTATGGTGGTAGTAGGAATTTATTCAGGAAGAACTTGGAAGGGAAAATGAATAACGATCCGGTCTATTGGAAATCGTGATTTCGCCAAAATAACATTCAGTAATGACGTCATAATACTGCTGTACTCAATCAAAAGACATATTATTTTCAAGCAGTAATTCCATTGTAAGCCTGTACCAATATGTTCCAGCAGAAATTGGGTTGTAATACAGACTGGACCGGCATATACAGTTAAATGTACTTCGGAAAGTATTTCTAGAGGAGTCTTGCGTTTTACCACCGCAATTCCTGGCGGAATCGAGATCTCCAGTAATCCCGATTCATTTACTTTACTTTATTTTACCGCTGCTCGGGTTTAATAACGCGGTAAGTTTTCATATCCATTTCTAAATAGGTGAAATATGTGCACAGGTCATTGTATATTTGAGATCAGAACTCCTTTCAAGAAATAGTGACAAAAGATTGCACTACGCTCGTGCTTGGATTCTGTTTTCTTTTTGACTTGGATTTGTTCTTCAGTTTTGTATACTAAAATAGACAAAATCAAATATAATAAGAACCTTAATACGAATATTTCGTTTGTGAATTGCTCATCATCAATTCCAATTTCACCAACGCCAAACAACCTCCTACTTCGTAGCCGGTACTCTCACGTTAAGCCATTGCATTTCACAGATATCGAATACACTACTTTTCAGATATCAAAACAAGAACGTTACGGCATATTCATTTATAAAGTTTTGCTTAACTATTTAAAAATCTGGAATCTGTATTAAGCTCTCTGGCCATTACGATCACTATGACTAAATATTACATTATGAATATTTGCTCAGCATCAATCAAAAACAACGAGATGCTTCAAAGCAATTGCGCACTCCCTTTAAACAGAAATTCCTCAAATTTTGTATAGTGAACTTTTAGGGTCAAATTGAAGTGAAGTTTGTATTTAAGCAAGTTCGAGTCTAACAACCACGACATTTGAAACAATTATACGATAGCGCGATCGTCTCTGTCCGTGTTTAATACGTCTATTAATACTTAAGAGTTCTTCAGGCTCAAGGGTGAAACAGGTCAATTTCGTATTTGGCCAAATCACGTCAACCTGTCATAATATTTGACCCTAAAAAATTGGAACTATTCTAGATCCACAACGATACGCAAAAAACGGTCACGGGCTTACACTAGTTATTAATTTCGTTAATTTTTTTAGCGGATCTTTAACGGATCTTTTGTAAAGATTTATTTTACCAAAAGTAACTGGCAACTTACCACTATAGTAAGTTTTAAGGTGTTATTTTAATTATCTTTATGGTGAGATCAAAATTCTAATCTTTGTGATTTGCTAACTGAAATTATTATTAAGGTACCGCTTAAGTGTATACTTCAGATAAAATAATCACTTTTACAGTAAATTAAAAAAGTTATTTTTAAAATTTAGTTTGATCAATTGTACTTAAAAAGAGTAACTTGGCAGCTTTGTCATCCAAAAGTCTATTACGATGAGGATCATAAATGATTCCTGCTGCACTGAAAAACTGCTCACTTGGAACGCATGTTGAAGGTAATGATAAAATGTGCGAGCCATGTGTGTCATAGAACTCCAAATTTTTTACTATTAATCTCCCAATATTTTAACGAATCTTGATCTCTTGATATTCTTTTTTCATTGGCATATTCTGCTAGCAAATTTGCATTCGTACATGATAATTGGTTTTCAGCTTCCTCATCATTATCGTCACTAAAATTTTGGCCATAGAGATTTCTAAATTGTTGCAGTGTGCTTTTCATACAGCATTTAGTTTTTCTGTGTTAATTGTAGTTGTTGTAAGATTTATTTCTGTTTCTGAAGCTGTAATTTCTGTTTTATATCTTTGATGAAAAAGTCACTGAAAATTTTGCTTTGTAACGTGGACTAAAAACGTTGCTATTTGGATCAATCTATTTTTGTCGATTTCAGAAAAACAATAATTATTTTTTCAAAAAAGACAAAAAACTCAAGAACGGTGTGTGTGCTGACGTTGGGAGTTTCTACACTATCAGGAGGAACTTGCATCTCATCATACAATTTATTTAATGCTCGTACTCGAGGAATAACGTCGGATATACATGTGTTTTGTGCGCTCAATTTTCTTGTGGTATCCTACAAAGGCTTCAGTACTCTAATTCTTGAATTAAGATCCACAGTCGCGTAAGCTGGACGTTCGTCGATAATAGATCTTAGTTGACGATTTTTCCACTGTGTCGGTCCAAGTTGAGAAAGTCGAGATCCGTATCCGTATCCGTATTCGCGGATCTAGACACTAACGATCCGTATCTGTATCCGTATCCGCGGATATAAATTTTTAACGATCCGGCACATCACTAGTTATTAAAAAGACGGCTGCTCAATCCTTCGAATACAAATTCAAAGATTGCAAGTTTTACAGACAGATGGAAGACCCTGCTACCACCTCAACGAGTTGCCGATGGTTGCTGGTTTGGCTCCAGGTGGAAGTTTCCGAGACATTACGCTGCTGTGGCGCTGCTGGCTGTGGGCACGGTCACCTACCTGTTGTACTCGACGGAGTCGCAATACAGGCCAGACCTGGAGGAATTCATGAACGTTCACAACTTCAACAGTGAGCGCAATTTAGTAGCACTCACTTGCTTTCAAGCAAGATGCATTTTTAGAATACCCATTTTGACGGAATACCATCTCTTTCATTCTTTTATTATTGTTTTATTATTGTTCATCTTTATATTGTACCTGTCACCTGACAAAATCTTCAAATACAATTCTGGAACGTCCGTTTCAGTTTCATGAAGTCTGAAGTGAGAGGTATTATACCATGATAAAAATATTTTATAACAAAACCGGAGCAAATCAAACAGACGATTAACAGAATGGGGTGACCTACCAGTCACATCAATATATAACATACACTGCCCGGTTGGCTACATACGCTTCTATTCTAACAGACGATCGCGCAGAATGCGAAATGAATCCTGCGATAAACTGTCCCAAGCATCTTCCATTGTTGCAATTTGGTAATGTTTTTTTTTTCTGTTCTAATATGTACCATACACGTTCCATTCAAAGACGACCATGCACTCTTCAGCCATTTACACATCGTGAAGATATTCCACACAACCTTCATGTGTTCCCGAAATTTATAATTGCTATTAACATTATTATTACTATGCATCGCACTGAGAGTTTATAAAACGTATCGTATTGCTGAATGGTTTTCTGTTCTTCAATTGAAAGCATAGCACATGTAATGGAGAACAATAAAGCCATCATCGAGCTCCCCAATACATGAGAAAAAATTTGTTCACAGCTTTGTGGGATTATTTTCTTGAGTAATATTTTACAAAAATAAAAAATGCAAGCAAAATTACTGAAAGACTTGTAATATACCTCCTTCGCCTCTTTTATGATTACTTATTTTTGAAATGTTATTAAATTGATATTCAAATATAATTGTTTATGTTTTTCGGTTTATCTTAATTCAGCAAGTCTGTTGGGGCAGTGGGATCATTACGTTGAAGAATTAATTTTGTATTTTGTACAAGCATTTATTTCATAGTAATTCCTCTGCATGAAGCATTCAAATTCAGACAACTTCTATTTCTGTTCACATTAGGTCATTTTGATTTCGTAGTTCAAATAGACACATTAGATCTTACCAAACAAGTTTCCATGCAATAGCGTTTAAGGGGTCTTTAACTCGTAAAAGCAACTGATATATTCGGTGGTTATTAACGCATTATCATGATCGTTGTTTTTCGGTCGCCGCAGCTTTATACACGCCCTACCATTATACAAAAACACACTCACTGGGATAACTGCTACTAAATTTTACTTCCAAATTATTCGTGTGTGGAGTATCAAAAACATTACTCACTTAAACTGCATACTCATGCAAAGATGTCAAGCCCTTTCTCCAAATATATTGCTCCATCAACTGTTACATGCTAAAATGGTGAGCCCGTGCTTCTTCATGTTGGCTTCCAGAATTTTCAGCTGGAACCTCTGTGCTAATCGTCTTCGGCCAGTCTCTGGGGACCTAGTTTTATATATATATATATATATATATATATATGTGGCCTTCGGTCTTTTCGACCATACAGCCAGCTCCAAATTGTTTACGTTGCAACTGCTGTATCAGAATTTCACTATGATATTGTGGACACTACAGTGAGGACAACACAAGACGAACACAACACTTATTAAAACCACCCATGCCTGAGGCTAGATTCGAACCGGCGGCCCTTGCAATGCGAGCCCAGCGCGCTAGCCACTACACTGCCAGGACCGGTGGGGACCTAGTTGACTTGTTCCAGACGTGAAATTCAGAAAAAGTGCGCAACTCGTAATGACACATGGCCGCAGTTAGGCTTAGGCTACCCAGCTTGTAACCTAGGAGGCCGCACTAAATGTAAATAATATTAATCAAACATGTGCAAGGAAAGTTACCTTTCTCTGAAACGGTTTTAGTACCGAAATTCCTGAAATGTTAGTGAAAACAGAAAACAATGTTCGTGCATGCGCAGTTCTATCCTTTGAAGTACGGGTGTAATGAAAAAAAGTATTTCAGTGCACCTATACCGAAAAGTAACAACTTTGCATCTCACTTATAACCTTTGTAACGTAAGGTTACAGTATACTGTGGCATTGTGTCGTACACCTGCAATACCAACTAAAATTCCCTAGTCTTCATGCCAAGAAGGTTAAGAAAGATCAATTCATTTTGTATACGATGTAAACAACGAGTAGCAGTAGGAGGTCAAAGTTTTGTTTGAAAGTATGTATGTATATATATTAAATTTTTAATTCGGCTTTAATTAATTTATTGTTTTCAGTCACTTTTTATTTATTTTAATAAATCTTTATTTCAGAATTCAGAAATCTCGATCGCTTGATGTTCCCGTGGGAAGGCTGTAATTAGTTGAGCGCTGTTTAAAAACAGTTGAATCACAACTGTGAATAATTAATATTGTGTTTTAAATTTTTCTCTGTTGAGTGCTTTTTTATTCTTAATCGTCTGTCATCGTTTGTTTGATCTTGCTATATAGCCTACTCTTTCATATTGTTATTAAAGTTTTGAGTTTGTAATTCCGCGGGCTTTTACTGAGGGTGTGTGGTTGCAATAACACAACTAGGCTAGGCAGCGCTTTATCTTTCAATCATCAGTAGAAAAATTGAACATGCGACCATCACTCGTTCACTTCAATATCGGAAACGATACAGAAAGCACATTTTGAACAAGGATCCGCGCCACAGTTATGTGGCCCTACAGATCCTAAGGGGCCCGCACCACAGGTGCAGCCTAGGGGCCTACAGACCCTAAATGCGGCCCTGATGACACATTAGGTTGCCCCAAAAGGTTGTGAACAGTTTAAAAGCCTGTAGCTGGCTCGGCAGGCAGGTGGCAGACATAGGCCAAAGCCAGTCCCCCGAAGGAATGACGTCGCTACACTGTACACTCCCCCCGGGGGAGCAGCAGTGCAAGACGTCAGTCCGGTGTGGGGTCACGAAGGTCTGAACCGCTTGTTCACATTTGCTTCTCTGTTTGCTGAGTCGCGAACGAGACAGTGTCCTCCCGAGAGTGGAGGATCTACTTCAGCTCGAGTCATCTGCGGTGAAGCACTGTCTACAAATGCGTGTTTTTTTTTTACTTATGGCTTTACGCCTTGTCGACGTCTGCGTCTTTTTTTTTTCAATCTAAAATTTATTAAAACATACACATGAAAACCAACATAAACACTCAATCGAGAAATTAACAACAACAGTTCATTCCCCTTTTCGTTATAAACACACACCACCATTATTCTTAACCAATGTCCACCAGGCCCGAACAGGCGTCTTGAAACCAGAACCTTCATCCGCTGGTCATCTCTTGTTTCTCTCCCTCTTCCGATGTCATGGCGAATCAACAAACTGCAGCCCTTTCCTTGTCATTCATTGGTTGAGAAACTTTAGCTGGTGTTCTTTTTGTCTTTGAGTATCTCATCCAGATAGCCCCCGAACTTAATTTTATATTTCGCCGTTTTCTTTAGGCTCCATAGTTTTATTTTGAGCGTAGTCAGGTATTCTTCTAAATTCTGGGAAGTCTTCTGCAATATATCCTGCATTGACTGACAGGATCCATACTAAACAATTGTGTTTTTTTGGAGGGGTAATCTTTATATCCGGCTTTGCTAGAATTGTAGTTAGTACTTCCCCGGGCGGTTTTTGTAAAATATACGCTGCCACATGTTTTGTCCACATCCAAATTGATTCCGCTTTTCCACAAGAAAAACGGTGTATAAGGATATCTGTGTTCCCACAAGTGTCACATCTATCGGTTGCCTTAAGATGTATGCGGTGTAGCTTCTCGTTGGTAGCCAGGGTCTCGTTGACTACTTTGTACCACAGGGTTTGGTTATCAGATGGAATTGTCCTATTGAAAATGTTTCTCCACACGTTTTTTCCAGTTAATATCCAGGTATTTATTTTCTATTTTGTTGCCACGTTTATGCGCCATCAAGATTGTGTATATCTCTTTGGAATTCTTGGGGAAGTTATCCTTTCGTGCTGCTATGATGTAACTGCATTCAAGGAAATAAAACCTGATATGATGGAATGATTTATTGATGTGGGCTATCGCCACAGGTGCCGTTATACTCACTGGTTTGTAGTGTTCCAGTAGCTGAGCCGTAATTGTTTCTTTGTTTTCAGAGATTTTTTCATTGCTTGTATGAACATCGCGTTTGCTTTGATTCTTGCGTCCATTAAACCCAAACCTCCTCTTAGTTTTGGCAGGGTTAGTGTCTGGAAGTTAATTTTGAATATTTCACCTTGACTAAAAAACCAAGATATTGCTCTCTGGACGTTTTCTATTATTCCTTTAGGTGCAGGGAACACTTGAGCAATATAATTTAATTTGCCTAGGACCGCCAAATTTATTAGATTTGTTTTTTGTATGTTATTTATCTGTCTGGTTTTGTGCAATTGTAGTGTGGCTCTTGTGTTGTTTAACACATGCCGCCAGTTGACTACACTCATTTTGAGTGGGTCCGTTTCTAGCCACACTCCCAGAGCCTTATGCTTGTTGATTTGTTGGAATCCATATGTATTTACCATGTTTGTGTTCTTAATCCAATTAAAAGAATGCCAGATTTGTTCATGTTGAAAGTGGCACCGCTTTCTTTGCCGAAAATCCTTATTTGGTTGTTAATTGTGACTAAATCGTTATTGTCGGCTACGTAGAAACCAATGTCGTCTGCGTATGCTCTTGTAGTATATCATATGCCCTGGAACGTTATGCCTTTTATCCTGTAATGGATGCTCCGTAATAGTGGTTCCATGTATATGGCAAACAAGACCATTGAGAACGGGCAGCCTTGTCTTACCCCTCGACACATACTGAAGTTTTTTGAGATAAACCCGTTTACTAGGACTTTTGTGGTTGCCCCGTTAGTTTCTTAATTGCTGATACGAATTTTATTCCCATTTTCCTCATGGTATTGTATAAGAACAGATGTTCGACACGATCATATGCTTTCTCGAAATCAAGGAAAAAGATTCCCGCTTTTAGCTTCAAAGAGATAATGTCTCTGTATTCCAAGATTGCGTGTTGGATCCCGCGATTAGGGATCGGGCCTGCCTGATACGGACCAAGTATTTTGGTGAGTAGTGGCGTTATTCTTCTTTTCAGGATTCGAGTCAGGATCTTGTAATCAGAGTTTAGCAGCGTAATGGGTCTCAGGTTTCTAATGTCCTTCGTATGTGGCGTTTTGGGAATAAGGACTATTATGCCTTCCGTGAAGGCTTCAGGCAAAACGTTCTGTATGCCATATTTCATTGAACATTTCAACCATCTTGTGGGAAATGACATTCCAGAAGCATCTATAAAATTCCAGTGGAATGCCGTCGTAGCCAGGTGATTTTCTTGTTTTCCCTGCCATAAGGGATAACTCTGCCTCTTCTAAAGTGATATTACTAGAGATTTCGTTTCGTTCATCGTTGTCCAAGGATTCATTAATGTGGTTTAATATGGAGTCTCTGTCATCCCTGATTATAGTGGGGGCATTATAAAAGGCGGAAAAATGGTTCCAAATCATTGCTGGAATCTCTTTTTGGTTGGTTATTCTGACTCCCTCTGCCGAAGTTATATTAGAAATAAATTGAGAGTTTCTTCTTTTTGTCGCCCTAATCGAATGGTATAGCGAGGCCTTCTCTTTCTCTACGACATCCGCGTTATCAGTATTGATTAGGAGGGTTTTCATTTTTTCGGCCTGTATTTTGTTGATTTTGGCTTTATATTTTTTAATCAGTACGTGGTCTTGGGTAGTGAACACGTCTTTTTTATACAGATACTTCAGACATCTGTAGTAAAATTCCATGGTGTTGTTTGTCCAGTAATGTTTTGCTTGCGAGTAGGCAATAATTGCTTTTCTGATTCTCGGTTTTGCGTGGGTGACTCTCCAGATTAAATTAGAACTATACTTGTGGCAATTTCTAATACTCGAAAGCCAGGCGCTGATGACGGTTTCCTTACATGCTGTGTCTCGTAGAAGCGAGACATTCATCTTCCAGTATCCTTTTCCTCTCTCAATACAAATTGGGTCGCTCTTGATTCTGCATAGATACGCACAGTGATCGCTGCTAACTGCCGAATTTAGATTATTAGATACATAAATTCTGCCGAGTCTGCTTTTAGAGGTCGAAGTCATATGTGTGTGACTGATTTGGTTTCCATTTAGTATCCGAAACGTGTCTTTCAGGCCTAAACCTTCGATCATTTTTATCAACTCTTGGCAGATATTAGGGTTTGGACTTTGATCGCTTCGGTCAATAACACAGTTGAAGTCGCCTCCAATTACAAGTCTGGTCGGTTTCCTCCACAGTAAATATGGAATTTCCGTTTTGAAGAATTCCGTTCTTTCCGTTCTTTTGTTAGTGCCTGATGGTGCATATAAGTTGATGATGCTTATGTCATTGATGCATATTGAAATCCCCCTCCCGGAAGTTAAAGTTTCCTGATTCTTGTAGGTGAGTCCTTCCTTGATTAATATTGCTGTACCGGTTTTACTATGGGGGTCCAAGTTTGTTACGCATTGATATCCAAAGATTCCAAATTCGCTAGATATCACTTCTTGCATGAGTGCGACATCTACTTGACTTTGGCTAAGAAATTGTTGCAAAGAATGCAGCTTGATTGTGGTTGTTATGCGGTTGATGTTAACTGTCGCTAATGTTAAAACTTGGTTCATTATATCGACGTTATTGTTACGTAGCAAATGAAAAAACTGTTATTGTTACCGGAAGGAGCATATATATTGATAATGCGGATAAATAAGGGACCTGTGTTTTGAAAAAAGACGCTCTTTCGGCCCTTTAATTGGTACCTGAGGGTACGGAAACATTAACGATGCAACAGTCATTGATATGTACTAGAGATGGGTCGTTCGTGAGTGAATCAGCTCTTTAGAACAGTTCTTTTGAAAGAGCGAGTGAGCAGTCGCTCACTAAAAGTGAGCGGTAGTTCTTCTTGTAAGCCGTAATGACGGTGGTGTGTCGGCGTTGATTGAACTTCAGTCGAGTGGGCGCAGACAATGTCGGTTTCGGCTTTGCCATTCTCGCCCGACCCTTGTTTGTTCTCTGTTCCACGCCGTTCATTGTTTATCCACTCCGCTATGAAGATAAGAAACGCCGAAGATCGAGAAGAGCTAGTTCGTTCGCGACGTTCGATTCAATCGCTCAGCACAGCTCGGAGCAGTGAGCAGTGCCACTGGAGAGCTAGTTCGTTCGCGACGTTCGATTCAATCGCTCAGCACAGCTCGGAGCAGTGCCACTGGAGAGCTAGTTCGGTCGCGACGTTCGATTCAATCGCTCAGCACAGCTCGGAGCAGTGAGCAGTGCCACTGGAGAGCTAGTTCGGTCGCGACGTTCGATTCAATCGCTCAGCACAGCTCGGAGCTGTGCCACTGGAGAGCTAGTTCTTTACCGCTCCGCTAACCGCTTCTCTTTCTCTCTCTCCCTGGTAAGCGTTATGCTATATGTTATTTTAAGTTTTTTTAATCTAAACTACGATCCAAGTGTATTTAAATGACCACTATAAACGTTTAAACATAATCGTAACATCAAACATTTATCGATACGTTTTTCATAGATTTGCGTGTTTATTTGAAGTTTCCCCTTGTCTGTAACAGGTCAAGAAAATGAGCAGACTTACCAGTGATGTTTGGTATCATTTCGAAAAGAACGAGAAGGACAAGAAAGGGAAATGCAACTATTGCAAGGCGATTTTATCTATATCGTCAGGATCGACGACCAATTTGAAGAGACACCTTAAGACTTTACACCGGTCGATACCATTAAAACGCGAGGGAAATGCGCAGCGATCACGTTCGCCTTCAGTGGATGACTCCGGGGTTAGAACTTCTCATCGAAGTGACTCTAATCCACTCCCAAAAGCAAGTAGTTCTAATGCCAGTGCCTCCACGTTTTCTCTGGAATGGTGCAGCTTGGACGACAGCATGGCTCGGAGACCGTCACCGTTATCGACGCCGCGGTTTGCTCAGACATCGATGAATACATTCGTTGATGTAAACCAACCAATCTCAATTAATAGGAAACGGGCTTTAGATATTCAGTTACTAAAAGTGATGTGTAAAGAATATCACCCCTTCTCTCTTGTCGAGGTTGAGGAATTTCAGAAATTCGTAAGAATTAGAGATGGAGCAGACGCTCACTTAAAGTGAACGGTAGTTCTTCTAAGCTAAAAAAAAAGGTCTACTATTTGTATTGAAGTCGACATAAGGGGGTATTTTCAACTGAAAGTGGGGGTATAAGGGTATAACCGGATTGTGAGGGGAGAGACCTAAAAAGGTCTCAAATAAAACTGAGCTACTGAGCAAGTGAACCATTCAAAAGAACTAGTTCTTTTCATTGAGTGATCAAATGAACAACCGCTCTTTTTAGTGAATCGCTTTGCCCATCTCTAATATGTACTACTAACCCTCTCCCGGAGATTAGTATGTCTTCATCCTTATAATAATCGCAGTGCCAGTATTGGTTGTTTGGTCAATGTTCAAAATAGTATTGAATCCAAAAATATTTAATTCATTTGTTAACACTTCTTGTAATAGAGCTATGTCTATTTGATTTTTGTAGAGAAATTGACTTAGGAAGTTTAATTTGCTAAGGTTCGAAATTCGGTTTATGTTTATTGTTGCCATGGTAACAATTTGTGGCATTTATGGTTGGAACTGGTGTTACCAATCTGCTGTTTTAAACGTCTTCAGACCACAATTGTTTTACTTCAATGTCTTTCTATGAGTATCCTTCGTCCAATGTTGTATCTTTTGATTCCTCTTTAGTCGTAATTTCTTCTACTTCCATTTCCATTTCCTTTGGATTGTTTGTACTGTTCATAGTGTTTCTTTGTATTATTGATTTCCTTAGTTTACTTCTAGATTCTTGTTGTAACTCTTTCTGTTTGGTTTTCGTTATTCTGCATGGAGGAAGGAATATATGGAGGCGGCGCAAGGGACCTTTACCACGCACTGAAGTGACGCCGGGTGGAGAGAGGTGGGGAGGGGGGACGCCATATTACCCTACCCAAGAATCACCGGGAACATGCCCAAATATATCCAGGGAACAATACCATAACCGTGGAGCCACAATTTGATGATGGATTATTATGTAAGTCGACGAAACAAAAAATGAAGAATAATCTTTTTTGATATCTCGCTTAATTCTCGAGATATACTTTCTCAAAGGTGAGGTGTTCTTGGTTAAAATTCAGAAAAAGAATTGACCAAAATCAAATTTGATAATGGATTCTTACGTAACACAACGAGAAGAAAAGATAACGAAGAATACAAATTTTCGGTATTTCACTTAGTTATCGTGATATACCGTCTCAAAGGTGAGGTGTTTTTGAATGAAATGCAGAAAAAAAAATCGCAAAAGTCAAATTTGATGATGGATTCTAACGTAACATGACGAAAAAATCGAAAATAAAGAATAAACATTTTTCAATATCTCGCTTACTGTTTGGGATATAGTGTCTCCAAATTGTGGACGTGAGGTGGAGATACGGCCTGGACCAAAAAATAATTTCGTCCTAACCACAATGAATTACATGCTGCACATGCAGAGTGTGTTTTTTCCTTTTTTACTGTCGCTTGTTGTTATATTGAAATGGGGCATAGAACCGAATAAAAATGTCACCAAAAGCACAACCTACCTATAACACCATACCTATAACAAATTTTTGTTAGTTGATATCCCGAGAACTAAGGGAGATATCAAAAAATGGTACTCTTGATTTTCAACTTGTCTCTTCGAGCTACATAAGAATCAAGCATCAAACTGCAACAGCCTGGTGATTACAGTGATGCTTGGAGTATACAGGGCATAATTTGGTACAAAAACAAACTTTGTAGACACACTCATAACTTTGCATCGCGAACTACATTTCGTATAACGACATTGTTTCCTTCATCACGATTACTATTTCGCAAAGCACAATTTATCATAATTAATTTCATCTCACACTTTCAGTAGCAACTGCAAACGTAACGAAAGAATGCACAACTCAATCACGATGTAAACATGACCCACTTAAATTAGACTTTACAACACTCGTATAAAGTAATGGTAGTTTATGATGTGCAAAATAGTAAGGTATGCCGATTGGCTGTACTACACCAACAAATATTTGAAAACAAAGTCATCCATTTGAGAGTTATGAATAAATCTTTAATGGTAGTAGCTAGTCTGACTGAAAACTATTGAACATTTCAATAACAATAATTATAATGCAACTTAGAAATGAAATGATATTCCAGGTTTTTTCCTATCTGTCCTATTTGTGCACCCGTATGCAACACAAGCTGGCATTATAAAAAACTTAGAACTATTACAAAATCAAATTTTTACTACATGGTGCACAATGTGAAAATGCAATGTTTTGAGCTCGGTCCGCTATAACCGCCGCGCATGCGCAGTTGGATCCCAGCGTCACCGATTTAACGTCATTTCTCCTCCATATATTTCCTTCCTCCATGTTATTCTGGTCTTCTTTAACTTGGGTCTTATATCTTTGATTGTGTCATCAGAGCTATATCCAGGTTCAGTAATCTTTGCGTCTGATGAGTAGACTAAAGCATCTTTGGTGTTATCATCTTTGTTATACTGTATTTTGGTAACTGGAATTTTATTTATGGTCGATGTTGTATCTGTGTCACTGTTGGTGTTGACTTTTAGTGCTTCTTCTGCTTCTAAATTTGTTACATCTATTTCTTTCGTCATAGATTCTTCAGATTCTATAATAATCGGGTTAATAAATGATATTGATTCTATCTCTTTTTCTGAATTGCAATATCCAGGCGGCATTTCGATTTTCTTTTCTTCCTCCGTGGTATGAAAAAGTAATTCTGGTGAATTATTTACTCCAACTTTCCCTGACACTGCATTCGCATAAGTTGTTATACGATTACTAGCTGATCTGTCATTAATGCTCGAAGAAGGACCTACTTTTTTTCTCGGGCATTGCTGTCGTAAGTGCTCCGGCGAATCACATAACGCACAGGTTCGTGGTTGTCCATCATATATAACAAGGGCTTTATATCCTCTTATGTTGACGTAGGACGGAATGTGTTTCTTGAGGTCAACACGTAAAACCCTAACCCCATTGTTTACCTTGAAACGCATGTTTCCTGCCCATTTTTCTCCATATACTTGCATGACATTACCATAAATTTTCATTACTTGACTGATACAGTCATTTTCTACTTCAAAAGGTAAATTATACAGTTTAATCGTGCGTAATCCTATGCCTGCAAAAGTTATGCGTATGTGACTCACCTCGTTATTTGTGTGTGTGAAAACCATATCACCATTGGTCCTTTCCATTACTTGTATACATCTCTCTTCGTTACTTAGTTTAACATAAACTGCATTTTCCAGAAAATCATATTGCAAACCGAGGACATCATCTTCGCGTAGTTCTATTTGATCGTATAGCCATTGGTCAATTTCGTATACTTTTGGTCTTGGGAAACCATATGAAAAACTGAATTTCAAAGTTGCCTTTCTTATCGTCGAATCCATAATACAATAAGGGGTGTTATAAAACTCTTTAAACAGTTACTTTATGTGTGAAACGTGCTGAATTAAGTAGAAATACCACGACAGTTACGTGCCGTAACGTAACCATACAGAGCACCAAAGATTAGAGGCATGATGGGACTGGGGTCAAGGAACGGGAAGGAATTGGCCCATGGCCATTTTGAAGGAAGCATCCCGTCATTCGCCTGGAGTGATTTTAGGAAATCGTGGAAAACCATAATCTGAATGCCCGGACGGGGATTCGAACCGGCGTACTTCCGAATGCGAGGCCAGAGCGTTAACCGCTCACCACCACGCTCGTTACACAAATACGGTGTAGAGGAGTGCGCTGACTCTCTCTCACTCCATTGGTCGACGTCTCCAGTTCGAACCTCGAGTTTCCGTTGTGGAAGATTACGCCTCCGTATTCGTCGATCCACGACTCCAGTTGCTCATCAGGCAGTGGCACTCTTCGCACGTTGCGGACCTACCAGCTGTAATGTAATAGAACTATAAATCATTGCGTGTTATGTGCTTGGTGCACCACCGGCGCCAATTCAAACAATCACGTCTCTGAATTATAATAAAGTAATTAAATGCAATGACTGATTTAAAAAATAGTGTATTAAATTTTGCCTTGATAATAAATTCAATATTCCCATATCATTTAATATTAATTAATAATTCTATAATCAGTAAAATTATTACCTTTTCTGGTGCCGCACCAGGTGTGTCACCTCAAACTTAAAATCCATTTATTCATGTCAGATTACTTGCTATGGACACATATATCTGTTCCTTTTTCCATTGATACGATTTTATTGGCTGATTGTACTCTCTCTTCCAAAGCATATACCGGGAAAAATAGAGTGGGCAAAGGTACGTTACGCGATGTTTAACCACAGGCCTTTGTTATTGCAACAAACAAACTGAGGTGTCCCCCTCTTGTTATAAATTAAATAACCTTTATTTAACATAAACTATTATAAATAAAATTGTCAATTATACAAATTAATGATGGGAGGGATCGGGATATTGATTTACAAATTACCAACACTTTTATGCCTACGTTATGATAAAGATCTACATTTATTACAAAGACAATAGTCACTCGATTTATTCTTAGCAATAGTAAGCTAACAAATTAAAACGAACTCTCAACAAATCAAGTAGTGGGATCATTTTAAATGTTCTCAGGGTCCTTATACACACAGTTAAACCAAACCACAAGAATTAGCCACCAAACACATTTTTTTCTCCACGGTGGTTCACGCACGAATCCCCGCTCACCTTGCAATAACGTGACCCTGCTAGCGGTCCTCACCATCGCGGTCGAGCCCCTGCCTGCCCCCAAGGTCACACTCCGGAATGTAGCCGCCACCGTCATGTCAATTGTTCCCACCGGCTTTCTGGGCGGCTTAAACGTCCAGCTTCACGCAAAAGTATCTAATTTCAATGAACTGTGGCTGCTCATAGCCGATACACTACAAGGTTTACCGTTAAGTGTCCGCTAAGTGTCACCTAGCCTTCCACATAACAACCCGTCTTCATATTCGCTTTACATTTTAAGTCACTCACTATTAAAATCAAAAATTACTATTATGCTCTTGTCCTTATTTATCCATATAAATTGTTCTACCATTTCTTTATTATGATTATTATATAAATCACTGTCATTTTTTCTAGGATATTCGCACTTGTTAAAAACGGAGTGAACGCAATCACTACAATTTAACAATCCATTACAAGGTTTAGTATCGTGTACGCCGTAGGGCATAGCAACTCTCATGAACAACAATTTTAAAGCATTTTATTTTTTGTTTACAAATTTATCTTTCCCTTCGCGTCCAAAATATTTTTAATATACTAAATAACAAATAAAAATTGAACTGAGTTTTCGCTAAATTACTCTGGTGCATATTTCAGCACTTTCCAACTAGAACGTAATATACTGTCATGATTATTCATTGTTGGTTTTGTTCATGTGTTACTGGCTTTTGGAAATTTCACTCAAATACTTTGGTCCAAAACAACGCTGCCCAAACCCAGTCAAGCGGGGCGGGTATTATTTGTAACTTAGTTATATTTAAATATCTATTGTAACTATGTGCATCATGTGGCCCACAAGCTACCTTAAAATCGAAATTGTGGCCATTCTCCAAAATTGTTTGAGCAGCCTTGGTATAAAACCTCATCATAACAACTGCATGTGTTTAGCGAAGAAATTCTCATGTTGATAGCTTCTAACATCGTTAACATAACAGAGTGGTGTTACTGTGCCAGATGGTAGGTACCTGGTGCGGAGTCCATCCTGCCGCATCCCTGATGTCGATCCTTATCACGAGTCCATCAGACACCTGCTGAAGCCTGCAGAGCCCATCGTGTGCTCAAGTGACCCGCCTCTCAGCTACACGACTCGCCTGCCCGACGGGAGTCGCGCTCTTCGCCTGAGGGCTTCAGCTCGCGGTCGCCGATGCTGCTACTCCGCAGTCACTCGCTACACAGTGCCAGCGGACGTGGTGAACGACCACTATGTGGACGACTATTACAAGTGAGCTCTAAGCGTTACGGCTCAGACTCAATTTATCATTCAGCATCCAACAGACAGTGACTCAAAATTTCTCACATAGGTCTGATTCTGCTTTTGCTCTCAGTTAAAGACAGGTGCGTTTCAAGTTTGAGGAGCTTTCTTCTGTCACTGTAATCGTATGTTTCAACCGTGTTTTTGTCAGTGTTACTAAAAATGACGTCATCAAAATCCGACACCAACCTGTTACAGAAACTTAAATGCGGATATTATTTTTTCGAATTGCGATGGAGTTCGTATTCCGATGGCAGTTTTCTTAGCCCTCTGATTGTTCTCCATGCTTATTTTTATTTCACAACATTAAGAACTCGGTTTATATCACGGTAAAGTTAATGTTAGCTATGTAAATTAAGTTATACTTGTATTTTGCAGAAACTGTTCGAAACACTTCAATTGCAAAACGCCAAGAACAATAATAATACGGAAAATCAAAGCAAACAATGTAAACTAATAGATCTTGTCTGGTGATCGCATACAGATATAACAGTTCAATAATCTGAGTAATTTCCATGCTTCCCAGGAGACGCCGTGTTCTGGTATTAAATGCCGACGTTTCAGCTAATCTGTTTCGGTTTTTTTTTTCTCCTGAGGTAAACTGCACTGAGGTGTGTTTCACACACTGTACTAAATGAAACTATGTTTAGAACAGCATGAGACACATATCTCTGTGCAGTTACACCCTACAAGAAGGTCAAAGCAAATTGACATTTAATATTATAACATGGCACCACCTGAGAAGTATGGAAATTATTTACTCTGGCCATGAAAGCATTCGATTATAATAAACTCAATGTTATAGGAGTCATTATTATAATAAAGGAACAAGGATGCAAATATAAATTTGAAGAAAAATAGAGAAAGTAAGCCCATTCTTCACCAAACCTGAAGACAGGTGGGTTGCTATGACAAAAAGTCAGACGAACTCAGGCCACAGATTTGAGCCCACATACTCGAATCCTGATTTCGGTCTTTTATGGCTTCCAGAATTTATTCCAACTGAAGCCGATGTACTTCCTTCAAAGGTCATGGAAAACTGTTCAACAATATTTGTCCTTAATACTCTCTCGCTTCTAATAACTTCAAAGTAGACGAGCTGTAAAACACAATTAAAAAACATCAACAAATAGGCCTAACTATTGTTAATTTGAACTATCTACATTTACATTAGTTCTCATCTATAAAAATTTGCAATAGAAAGCCATGTTTAACATTTGTGGATAGTGTAACTCATATCCACGTTCCACATCCATAAAATGGAAAATTCAAAATCCTTACAGTTTCTTTTTCTTAATATATTTCATCTTACCTAAGTATTTTTGCCTATCATTTACAACATGGAGAGAGGACTAAAATATCGCATCTTCGATACAGGAAGGATGGTGCCTACAATATTTCAAATTACTAATCAATGAATATTACGAAATTACATTCAAAATTATATACAAATATTGGAATCAAAACTTAGTATTTTAAATTATATCAGTTGATCAGTTGACTCTGAATGCTGTTACGGTAAACAACTGAAGATTGTTTTAAAGCCTGGCCCTCGAAAATGATATTTCACGTACTGTTTCACATCCCAGATAAAACACTTTGCGTTAGCCCGGTAATTACGTTTTGTTCTGCTAATTTGGTTCAAACAGAAAGTAATAGTAAAAAAAAAAAAAAATCAATTTTAAATGATCGGTTGCCTTAATATTACTCAGTTGTTCTTCTCGGGAACGTGTGAGCACCGTAACGATTACTTGTTTTGAAATAACTGCTAAATAGTAGCAGATAGAAATTATATTTCCTATATCATGCGCAGGTGATAGGAACATTCTATAATATAGTTCTAATACACTGTTTTCACTTAACTAACCTATTCTTCTGCTATCCTGGCAATAATTATCCCATCATCTGACGACATGTCTTTTCTTGTTGGCTTCACTTCCTATCATCTGTCATAAAGAACGCATGTGAGAAAAGCTACTCACCTTCCGCTATGATCCTCAGACATACCAACCACCATGCCCCACCTGAAACTAATTAAAGATATCTCGCCTCACTGCTTTGTCTAGCTGCCACCTGAGAAACGAAGCAACTGAAATATAAATTCCTCGATTCTGAACGAATTAATTAGTCTGCTACATCGTCCCTAGCCTTCGTCTCCCTCCTTCACTTCTAACCAGATGCGCTGACAACTACCGTCCTGATATTCATGAACTTAGCCCTCGTGGGAACCCACACACCTGACCACCCGGGACCATGGCCAAGGTTCAGTTGTCAGGGGGGAGTGGTCAAAAGTCAGAGGTCAGAGCTCAAAGACCAAAAGCCAAGTGTCGGAAGAGGATCAGCTCGATGGTTTACTGGATAGTGACAAAGATATTTTGCGCGCTGTTGTATAGATCGATGGCAATGCCTCCCATGTACCAGGTAATCTGTCGGGCCTCTTCTTCTGGGACAGCTACATGAGTCACCGTGATGGGCTGTCAAGACGATGTCTTTTCTATTCTCAGAAAACTAATACCTGTACTAATTCAGAATTATCTTTTATGAATACCAAAGAACTGCACCACCTTCTTCCCTATTTTATACCACTCATGCCTTTAAATATTGTTCAATTTCGCATATAACCGAGGAAACTAGTTATACTTCAGTAAAATACAAACATAATCACCACACAAATTAGACTAATAGCTTAGTGATTAAGACAACCACCAGGAGAATTCTGAGACCTTTGTCTAGATAAGAATTTTTATAGGCACTTAATCTGACCTCCACCTCGGACAAAAAATTGCTTTGTTCATGTCAAATACGTCACAGCGTTTCATGGTTCGGACTTCACAATAAACTGTATTAAATATAACGATAATTTGCTAATTTCAATTATTGTCACCAGAAAAAATTGAATAACATACACAATGGAAGAGTTCTTTGGTGGCCTTACGTCTACCTCGGATGCTTTTCACATCTATTCAGTTGGAGGACATACATGTACGTACACTGAGTATCTGTTACCCTCAGCCAAACATCTTAAATCAAACATTCAGTTAATTCCCAACACACCCACTCTCTAGCATACGTACCACAAAAAAAACAGTCCATCATACTTCAACACTCGCATACACACTCACACTAAGTCAAAAAGGCACAACTAACTCCACCAACGACAGAAACTTACGAACTAATTGTTTCTATCCTACACATACAATACACTCTCCCAGGAGCAATACGACCTCACACTCAGCCAAAGGCACAATCACCATACATCATCACCAACCAGACTCACACACGGCAGACAATAGTGGTGAAAAATCAAGCAAATCAGTTGGGTATAATTAAAATCTACAGTAAAAAAATTAAAACTTAGTTTTCAGCTAGTACAGTAATTAAAAGTATTGAATATTCGACTTACACGCAGCCATGAAGGATATAAGTTCAGCAAGACCAAACATGGTAGAGAGCTACTATGTTAAAAGTACGAGACAAGTCGAGTCAAAAAAACCTGTTGGCTTTTCCCTGCCAACAACCTTTTTAGCAAATACCCCAGACTTTTAAGCCTTTTTTTATCTGTGTAATACGCATGATTGCTCTTATTCTAGAATCCAGATCACCAGTCATCAGCAGACACCAATTATTTTAGGTTATAAATGTATTGTTCTGAAAATTAGTGGCTTACCTTAAGTTGTTGTATAGTATAAATCTTGTTCTAACCCATGATTATTTGGTGGCGTTGCAGTTTTCCCAAAAAGAAGATTATTAGTAACGACAGTGAGCGCAAGGAAGAATAATCATAGATTTGTGTTAAGTAAGACTAATAGTGCAGTTACAGTTTGATACCTGTTTCATTACTTGTTTTCAAGACACGATTCTGTGAAATCTATCTAGCGTGTTCATGGTACAGCAGTTCAGCCAACGCCTAAAAATTGTTTTGGGTAATAGAACGGAAATTATATAACAGTTAAAAAAAAAAAAGACAATAACACACTTATTTCTGTGTACGCAGTCCAACATGTCAGAGTTTAAATAAGTCTAATTCAGCAGGGTGGGTGACTGATTGCTGCTGTTGGTAGCATTTCCTCGTGCAAGCGACTGCGGGGTTGGGCACGGCTGTCCTCCAAAGAGCAGTTTGTGCTGGTGCAGTGTGACGGGGCGTTTGTGAATGCTCACGCCGTGGTGGTGCCCACTGAGGAGGTGAGGCGGCGTATGGTGGCGGCTGCGTCCTCCAGCCAGCAGCGGCCCAGTGTGCTGCTGTTCGGCGTGGACTCCATGTCGCGGCTGAACCTGGCGCGCACCATGCCACGCACGTCTGCCCTGCTGCGGCGTTCTGGGTGGATTGAGCTTGACGGGTACAACAAGGTGCGCCATTACCCTTTTCGACAGTTTGATCTGTAACATACCAAACAGCATGAAATATCATCGATCAGTATAGTAAATTTGTCATTTTATATACAGTTTTGTCAGGAATACATCCAAAAAGTTGGAGAATGTGAAGCACATTTACAGAAGACATATTGAATGTTTATAAATTTTCATAATGTTGTTTAAGGCTGTAATATTTTGCATTTCCTTATTGGCGCGATGGATGACAATCTTTTGCGCAAGTGATAGGAGCAGTAAGATTCAACTAATCTGCATGAAATTTTGCTTCATTATGTCTTATCGGTTTGACGCGATGCTTGAATTTCAGTACCATCGGCTTACCGCAATTTATCCTGCGGCTGTCTTCGTTGTGATTCAACAGAAATCACCAAGAATGGCAATATATTTTATAGAAATGGAATCAAATAGAACCTTTGAGTAGTTACTATCTGTAATGAAGGGAACG
The DNA here is from genome assembly GCA_031002005.1 of Vandiemenella viatica. Taxonomy (NCBI): domain Eukaryota; kingdom Metazoa; phylum Arthropoda; class Insecta; order Orthoptera; family Morabidae; genus Vandiemenella; species Vandiemenella viatica. Next base: position 41,695,175 of record JARYHS010013630.1, read on the forward strand.
ATTTCCATAGAAAAGATAAATCACATGCTTCCTCATTTCTTACCCAGTTGATACCTGATAAATTTAAATTACCACCAATAATAACCATTCTACGCTTATTTCTGAACTTTGAATATGAATTTACTTTCTCCCCAGAGCCTCATCTTTATCATTCATTCTTTCATTGTTTTTTCTTTTATTTTTTTATCACTTTACTTCCCTAGAAATTCATGGTCATGACCTATAAACACGAGTGAACTGTATAAGTCTTTGTTAATCAACATGAATACCCCTCCATCAGTTGTGCCCCTGTATATTATTGTTTCCACAGCTACATCAATAATAATCGTAGTTTTTCCCATCTTGCATCTGCAATCAGTATCGTTTTGATAATGTTTATCGCCTCACCAGTAGCCCATAATCAAAAAAGTACAATCCTGAGCTCATCGTAACTGGAAGTAGTCTCCTTTATAGCTTCATCTAACAATTCGGAAAGTATCCCCTGCCCCTTTCTATTTAGATGTATGCCATGGCTGTTAATCCCATCTACCAATCGTGCCTACAGGCACAACCCCCAAGGCAGAACTAATGCCTTTCTCAAGCAGCACCCCAGTCTCCATGTTTATTCTTCTCACAGTGCCCTGTCATGGCGACACAAAACTTGCATAAGTTTCACCCTGATATGCCTCCTTCACCACCTTTCTCAGGTCACTCTCTAAAATGTAACTAGTGTTTCTATCACTATTATTGCCCGCTTCTTTAGTGAAATCTCTACCGATAGATCTTATATCCTCTACTAGTTACCCTAGTTTTGCACTAGGTTTGAAAATACTTGAGACTTGGTAACCTGTGCCCAACTGATCCTTCAGAAGAGGGCCTACACCTCTCCCAAGGCCACTACCTAACAGCAGAACTTTTTTCTTTCTGTTTTTCTTTCCACGCATACAGCACCTTTCTGATTTAATTACTCCCAATACTTTTAAATCACAGTACTGTCACATTTAACAACACATAAACCTCCACAACTATAAATTCTAAGCGTAATTCAGAAAAGTGTCGGAATAATTGATTTTTTCCCGCGTTCGAAACAATCAGAGTTTCTATAATAAAAGTGAAGAAAAATGCATCTTATGCTTTGTTATTGAAACTAACCTTATTATAGTAGATATAGTTAAAGTATTCTTTTTGGGACTAATACTGGGTGACCTTTTCAAATTTCAAATTTATAAAACCTGAAGACATATTATTTCAGGTTCCATTAACGTCATATTAAGGGCCTAAAAAATTTCCGCTTTAAGCTAATCTCAAAATTTTCTTAACTTTTGAAAAAAAAAGTTGTTAAAATGTCTTAAAAATTGCGTAAAAGTCATAATTTCATGAGTGTAAATAATAAAGATCACCCCGGTTTCATTTGGGAACGATTACTTTTGTCCTTTAAGAGTTGTAACGCAGGTTGTGGCAATGATTCTCCGGTTCTTTGAGTACTAATAAGCATTGAAGCCTACTGAACTGTTATCTTCTACGCACGCAATTCTAACGCAACAAACTACCGATGATGTTAACTATTGAGCTTCTGATTTTTTTTTTTTTTTTTTATTATCAGCAAACGATTTAATCGGAGCACAATGTTATGAGCGTCAGTTATGATGATACTACTACTTAGAAATTATTATACACTAATAATTTGTAAATGCTGAAGTAACTCTATCTTTTTGTTACGTTTCAACGACTAAACGGCTAAACAGATCTTGATAAAATATAAAAAGAAAATACTACGTATCGTGAAGAGGGATAAAGGGTATTTTTTGAGATAAATAACATATTTGGTCACGAAATTTTGAAAACTAACCGTACAGAGACAGACAGACGGATCGCGAGTGTTAGATCTCTGTGCTGTTAAATGGGTGTCTGGATGATTAGTAGTTACGGCACTTGCTTTTAAAATTTATGGTCCCATGTTCAAATCCTGATGGGCCAGAAATTTTTAAGAGTTTGTAACATAACAAGCGTCTGCGCCATGTAATATCTATAGCAGACGCCATCTGTTAATAATATATCATCTTTGAGTAACAGGGAGTCTGTCTTTGACCTCCGTCAGAGAAGGTCGCATGGAGTAACATTTTCGGTCTAACAGTTGAAAGTGTGGGGGACTTGGAAAAGGGCATTATGTAGACGTGCAACAAGTGGAACTTATGATTTGAAATAGAATGTTTTTTTAAAGTGACTGCATGGTGTTGAAAGAACGTTAATGAGTGTGGAGGATTTTGTTGGTATTTGAAACTCTTGTATCCCACGAGCTTGTGATCTTCGGAGAAGTTCGATTCCTTAACCTAATTATTAATCTGGTGGTGGTATTTTCCGTCGGGTTGTAGTAGCAGAATTTAATGACTAGAATAAAGTTTTGTGTGTAGAAGTTGCTCATAAACTGTGGAACTATTTTCATTTCAGTAACCCGACGATAGAATAATGCCTAAAATCTGGTGACCGCGGCAAAAGAACCTTTTATTTAATTAAAGAGCATGTATGTGTTCTATAAGGGACTGAATAATTTAAAATCAGTATTCAACAGCTAGCCGTCATAGAGACAGTTAGCCTACAAGTTATATTTGATCATATGAGGTATGCCATTAAGCTCCATGGTTTGGATTTGACTGTCAGTTGTAGGTCCCAGAGGAAAGAAAAAGACCGTCCTATCTCTGACACAATGGTTTCGTATGCCTCCTTAGGAAGGATCCAACCAACCTTCGAGTTGTGGACCGAGTTGTGTTATATAGGTCACTCAAGCTTTGTTTCTCTCCCAGTCAGTTTGTGTATGATTTGTTCATATATTTCATATTGAGACAGGACTTCCTCTGTACACCGTTCAACCAGTCGAACGCGTGCCGAGGGAGAGGCGCCCTTCGAGACTACTCGGACACAAGGTCCGGGTAGAACAGAAGAAGAAGCCGCCGCTTGCTCTCACTCAGTGCTACCGGTGCAACAATTTCGGGCATTTAGCTCGGGACTGCACCGGGGCACAGAGATGTTTGCGTTGCGGCGAAAACCACAGAGTGGCCGAGTGTCCGCATCCAAGGGAAGCAACAAAGTGCTGCAATTGCGGGGCCACCACACATGCAGCAAGCTGGGGTGGGTGCCAGTCCCGCCTCAACTTGCGCCGGGCCAAGCAAGCGCCCCCCACCACCACCACCACCAGTGAGCAACATCAACGAAGCAGCCAGTCGCGGAATGGGACTCATCCGAGGCCCGAAACGGATGCGACCGGGCCAGCTCAGCGAGGAGCAGCACACGCAAGGCGCACTCGCCGTCCAGCCGCCGAGCTAAACGGACGGCAGGGCCACACGAGGCTGCCACCTCCCAGCCAAGTCGCGAGCGATGCCAAGATGGCAGCGCTCCTGCAAGCGGTCCAGGCGATACCTGGCCAAGTAGCTGCCGCCATCACGGCAGCCCTTACCAGCATCACCATGGCGAACCAAAGGCCGTAAATTGAGCTCGTGTACTGCGGCCTCTCCAGCTGAAAGCCAGCTCCGTCGTGGGCGGCGTGCTGTCCGTTGTGGAGTCTGCGGGCAACCAATATACCGACAACAACAACTAAGACCGAGGCTGAAGACCGGCATACGGTAAACCAGCCAGTCAGGCGGGCCTAGCCCGCCTGACAAATGACACTAATGATGATGATGATGATGATGGACTAATTATCTTATAGAACACAGTGGCGTATTATCAAACACCTGTTTTTTTGGAGGGAAGCTTCTTTTATTTTTGTCCGACTGACCCCCGCGCTATCAATTGCCTTTGTGACAGCGGTTGCTTTTGCACCGGGCGAATAAACGATCCTTTCCATGGTTCCATGCTTCAACAACGTTATTATAAGTTTAAACGCTAACGTCATAGGAAGATGATGAAGGAATGGAGGTGAAATTGAAGAATTAATCCAATATATGAAGAGGGAGGAAAATCTAATAATGGTATTAGGTAAGGTAGATGTGACCTATAGAAGGCTCAAACAAAATTTTGAAGAAATAAAGAGATATATAAACATCAAAGCTACTGACGGGAAGCCTCGTTTAAGCTCAGAAGATAGAGCTACTCGATGACACAAATACATAGAGAAACAGTTTGATGGGAAAAATTTGAACAACAGTGTACTGGAGAAAGAAGGCTATGTACATATCCTAGATCTGTTTAAAGACAGAATTTGATAGAGCTTTAAAAGATTTGAAATCAAATAAGGCGGTTGGAATTGATGAGATTCCTGCAGAACTTCTGACATCCCCAGGAGAAGAGGGAATACAAAGATTATTCAAACTTTTTGATGTAAGTTATGAAACAGGAAAGATTCCAACTGATTTTAATAAAAGTATTATCTTCACACTTCCGAAGAAAGCACAAGCTGACAAATGTGAGAATTATCGCACTAAACATATAACATCACATGCTTCAATATTATTGATTGGTAATATACAGAGGGATAGAAAGGATAGTTTAAGGGGTAGTAGCTGAAGATCAGAAGGATGCTGAAAATTAAGTGGACGCATAAAGTACGAAATAAACTAGTTTTGGAAATGATGGGCGATAAAGAAGTATATGGAGAAGACTTACAGAAAGAAGAGATAGGATGTTAAGTCACATTTTTATACATGTATTATGGGCTATATTATACAGAATATTAGCGGAGGAAACAGTCGTAGGTAAGAGCTGTAGAGGTAGACAAAGATGTAGGTTGTAAAGGGTATACTGACATGAAGCTGTTAGCGAAAGATAGAATTGTATGGTGGGTTGCATCAAACCAGTCGAAAAACTGATGACAGGGGGGAAAAAATTGGCTTCCCGAAATCATTCCAGGTAAACGGTGGGATGGTTCCTTTAAATGTCGAGGCCAAATTCCCACTCATTCCTTTTCCCACTCCACTTCCTCCCAGGCGGAGAGGCAACAAGATTGACTATAACACCCAGTGGTGCAGTGGCCTCGCCCGGGGATCACAAACATCTAGTACTAGGAACTTCGGAAGAGGCTGTAGAATGTATATCAGCCACTAAAGTGAGAGAGCTTTTTGCTATATTAATAGCAACTTGCGGATTTTCAAATCCTCAACAAATGTGGAAATATTACAAGGATGATATGTCTGATGGTATTTTTTTAAGATTGCAAGAAGTGAACGCAAATATTTCATACAACGATTTGATTTACAATGAAGCGCTAATCAAAGTGGAAGACCAAGTGATTACTATAACTGGAAAGTAAATTATCAGGCTTTGGAATGAATAGACCAAATAGAATTGGAGAGATTAGTAGTGATTCAGTAAGAGAACTGGATTAGATATTGTTGCATTGCAACAGCGAAAATGTGACAAAATCCTTCATTTACTGGAGAGACTGATGAGAGGATATACCAGAGAAGTTAGGGAATTTGGTTACAAAACTTCGGTCAGACCATTAGTTGAATATGGTGGTGTAGTTTGGGACCAACATTTTGGTTATCAAATGCAGGAGTTGGAGAGTGTGCAAAGAAGAGCAGCTAGATTTGGTTGTGCAAAGTATCGCAGGACCCAGTCTGTAACCGATATGATAAAGGAGGTGGATTTGGAGTCATTGGAGGAAAGGAGGAGGTGAAGAAAGTGCTAGGAATGTATAGGTCATATGTTGGTGAAGGGGTTTGGAGGAATGTTGGTCAAAGAATTAGGAATAGTGCATGGAAGGGGAAAGGAGACCATGGTCACAAGCTGGCGATCGATTTCATGCATAAGGACGTGGGAAAATTTTCTTTTGTTTGTAAGGGTGTCGGGGATTGGAACAAATTACCAAGTGAAGTGATGAATAATTTACCAACAACGCTTAAGGAATTTAAAATTTGTTATTTGGAAAAGTAAATAGAAGAAGAAGTTAGCACTCCAATTATAAAAGAAAATAAAAAAAAAAAAACATTTGAAGGAGTAATTAGACGTCTAGGGGAATTTCCACCGGAACGTTAGCTTCATCGCAATTGAAATTAATAATTAATTTACAACAGAGTATGTTTCACGTTTGTACCCAGAGCAAAGTACTGTTTTCGATAAAATCACATCTCAAATTGAAAGTGGTCTAGGTTGTTAGTTTTTCTTGGATACCCCTGGAGGTACAGGAAAAACATTTCTTTAATCTGCTTCTCGATCAAGTCCGAAAAAATAAAAAAGTGGACATTGCAGTAGCGTTCTCGGGAATAGCAGCCACACTGCTCATTGTTGGACCAACGGCGCATCCGGTGCTTCAGCTGCCGTTAAAGTTGGCTCATGAAGAGACGCCAGTTTGCAACATCAGCAAAAATAGCGTCCGGAGAAGAAGAATGTAGTGATGCAAATTATTAGTTGAAGACGAGCGCACAATGTCTCGTAAAAGGGCTGTTGAGGTACTAAATCGGTTCATGAAAGATATAAATAGCAACTAGAGTATCATGGGAGGAATGATTTATTGCTAACTGGCGATTTCAGACTGATGCTATTTGTCACATGAAAAGGTACACCAGCAAATGAAATAAATGCATGTTTGAAGTCTTCTACGTTTTGGCAGTATGTAAAAAAAGTTATTTAAACCACTAACATATAAGAACAACTACATAATGACACAGCTTCATGCCGGTACGTGACTGGACTTTTTAAAATAGGCGAATATAGAACTGCGACATACAAACGGAATGATTACGTAGTAGTACAGATGTACCCTGAACTACAAACTAATATGGGGAGTAAATAATGGTTGTTTGAAAGAGCAAACAACTAACGAAACTGTTGGACAAATAAATGAAACAAAATTGTCGCAAGTGCTAGGTGAAATAGTAATCTATTGGTGGACAATGTTATGGATACTGTACAAGATACCTCATATTCCACTGAGATACTTAACTCTTTGTAGTTATCGGGAGTGCCTTCTCATACATTAAGATTAAAAGTTATAGTTCTCATACTCCTGATGTTCAGCCTCGATGCACCGCGACTATGCAATGACACACACCTACAAACAACAATATTCGGGCGTAGCATACTACTCGTAAAAGCTGTGGTAATGTCTGAGATGGTAAAAAGGGATGATGTGTCGACTCCCCCAATCCCAATAATTCCCACAGACATCCAGTTAAAAATAGTACATTTTGCACTAAAATTAGCCTTTGCGATGACTATAAATAAAGACCAGAGACGGTTACTGAAAGTAACAGATGTACTCTTATTAAAGACGTGTTTTTCCCAGGAGCATTTATTTGTAACTAGCTTAAGTGTTTCCAAACCCCAAAGGCTGTGTATGTTAGCAAAGGACAGCAAAACCAATAGCTTGTGTACAAAACAATATTGATATAACATTTCCACAGGAAGTGATATAATTTCAAACCGCAAACAAAAATCTGCCGGTTTATCCCCTAACCCTCCCTTCGATTGTTGTTGTTTTTAAACAATTTGCAAATTGGATCTCTTCATGACACAGGTTCGACGGTAGAATGGTAGACATGATTATGGTTTCCCTGTTAATTTTTTTCCGACTTGAGACACCTTTTACGTAACTCAAAACCTTCTATGTCCAATTCTAGCAATAAAATTCTACGCCCGCGCGTAAGAATCGCGGAAAACAGCTAGTGCCTTCATAATTGTAAATTTAATCATCAAGATAATATTGGCGCTTGTGGCATTAATTGGTACACATATAAATTGATATATGAGAAATCATATATATTATTGCTATAAGGTTTTTAAAAAAAAAAAAAAAAAAAAAACAAGACATTATGTCCCTTTATACGTAACCGAAATCGATAAATGAGGAATCATTTGAAAGATTAAGGTATCCGCTTTGATAATATCGTATATTAAGAAAGTAATTTTTTCAAATTCGACCCTCAAAGGACAAAAATTTCAATATTTCTAAAGTGCTATTTTTGTGTCACGAGTCATTTATCTCCCTGGATTCATAACTGAAATCGTCAAATAAAGTATCATTTTAAACATTACGATCTCCGCTTTTGTGACATTTTAAGACAGGAATTTTTCGAAATTCGACCCATAAAGGCCAAAATTATCATTATTTCCGTAACGTCTCTTTCTTATAACGAGCCATTTATCTACCTTGATATCTAACTGAAATAGATAACTGAGCTACAGATTAAGATCTCTGTTTTGGCGACATCATGTCTTAAGAAAGCAATTTTTCGGAATTCAACCCTTCAAGGGCAAAAGTATCATTATTTCCATAACGTGGTTCTTCTTGTAATAAGCCATTTATCTCCATTCACATCTAACCGAAATCGATAAATGAAGTATCATTTAAAAGATTAAGATGTCCACTCAAGCAACATTATAAATTGATAACTAAACTTTTTTTTTCAAAGCCAGCTTTTTCAATAATCATCGAAGTTATATCACCAGAGAAAGAGATTTTATTATCTAATATCCGTAAACACTCAAAATGTGCTTTTTTATTGGTTCAAGAGGCACATAGAGGCCCAAATGACAGAAGGCCAAAAATCAACGGAATGGACATTATTAATGGGAGACCAAGTGAAAAGTATGGCAGTGCAGTTTTCGCCATACCAGATCTAAAGAGTCTTTCAACAGTGGTAACCTCAGATGGCGAAAAAGAGATACTGACCACCGAAATAAAAATCATGCACCGTGACATCAGTGTATATGCCACCAAATGCAGAATTTAGCTTCACTGGACCACCTAACTTCCACTCCCAACAAACAAAGATTGTTATGGGTGACTTCAATTGCCACGGCACATCCTGGGGCTACAGGAAGACTGATAAAAATGGAGGGGACCTGGAGGAATGGGTTTAATGAATGGGCCTAATGCTAATATATGACCAAAGATGGCACCATCTCTCAGTAGCGGAAGATGGCAGAATGGGTATATCCCAGATAACATCTTTGTCAGTGAACACATTGCCCAACAGTCAAAGAAGAATGTTATGGAGCCAATCCCACGTACACAACACAGACCAATTATTTGCATTATTGAAGAAGTAGTGAAGCCAGAGTCTGTTCAGTTTAAAAGAAGATTTAATTTCAAACAAGCACAATGTGGAGAGTTCGCTCAAGAATTAGATAAGGAAATCCTAAACCTCGACCCATCTCCAAATACATACGATAAATTTATTGAAATAGTTAAAGCAATCTCACGCAAACAAATTACTCCAGGCTTCAGATCAACTTATATCGCTGGACTGGATAATGACTCCAAGTTTCTCCTTGAGAGATACAGGCATCTATATGAAGAAGATCTTTTTTCTGTAGAAACCATACAGGCGGGGAAGATCTGCTACACGCTCTATCTACTGCTATAAAAGATAAATGGTGCAATTTAATGTCAGAGTTAGACATGAAACAGAACAGCCATAAGGTTTGGAAATTACTGAGGAACCTCAATAGTGATCCAAGTAGCACTCCTCCTAGCCTCCTTAAAGTTAATCCAGATCAAATCGCACACCAACTGCTGCTGAATGGAAAGACTAGAAGAACACCTGAAAACAGAATGCTCCAAAGACACTCTGACCATCTTGGGAATCCATTCAAATTGGTAGAACTGGAAGCCTTCTTGCAGTCCTTGAAGATTAGCAAAGCTGCCGGCTCATCTGACCTGAGAACGAGCAAATTAAAATGTTTGGCCCAGCTACAAAGCAGTG